>OZ024854.1:68594253-68616753 GCA_964017155.1 Oasisia sp. SBJ-2009
TGCTACTCAACGTACCTGGCGATATAGATCACCAAGCTCTGGACAACATCCCGCATCGCATTATCAAGACAAGCCTCGATGAGATTCCAACTATGGATGAGATGGCTAGAGCAATCGCCGGCCTGAAAGATGGCAAAGCACCTGGAGGAGATGGAATTCCTGCAGAAGTATGGAAGCACGGAGGAGACAATCTGTTCAGCAGACTGCACCAACAAATCACCAATGCCTGGGAGGTGGGTTCTGTACCACAAGCATGGAAGGATGCCAGCATTGTAACCATCTACAAGAAAGGTGATCGAACAGTGTGTAGGAACTATAGAGGAATCTCTCTTCTTTCCATAGCGGGGAAGATCTTCGCGAGGATCCTCCTCAACAGACTATCTACCCACATAACACCAGAGGTAGTTCCGGAGACACAATGTGGCTTCAGAGGTAACCGGAGCACCGTGGATATGATATTTGTCTCCGACAACTACAAGAAAAGTGCATTGAGCAGGACCGACCACTGTACATGGTATTTGTCGACTTCAGCAAGGCGTTCGATACAGTTGGGAGGACCGGGCTATGGCAGCTACTGAGGAAGTATGGCTGCCCAGAGAAGTTCACAACAATGATCGAGGCACTACATACTGGAATGATGGCGAATGTTGGTGTTGGAGGAGAAGTCTCGGAATCGTTCAGTGTCACAAATTGGGTCAAGCAAGGTTGTGTACTGGCCCCCACGCTCTTCTCCATCTTGAAAGATGGCAAATGGCTGCCAGCCGATGACATGCCAAGAGTTCTGAGTACGCCTTTCGATGTGTTTGAACCTGCGTCACTCCCGGATGTGAAAAAATAGCACTCGCATCTGCCGCAAAATCGTGTGAACTAGACCCACTGCCGACATCACTAGTGAAACACCACATCGATGCTCTTTCTCCTTTGTTGGCCAGGATCATCAACGCCTCGCTATCATCAACCGTATTTCCTGCACCCATGAAACACGCTGTCGTTGTACCAGCTTTGAAGAAGGGCGGATCTGACGCCAGCGTGCTAACGAATTACCGGCCAATATCTAACATCACGTTTGTGGCGAAGATAACTGAACGTTTCGTTGCACAACAGTTACAACACTTTATGGAGGAGAACCGAATCTATGGCATATATCAAAGTGCATATCGTGCGCATCATAGTGCGGAAACCGCACTCGTGCGCATACACAACGACATCGCCCAATCGATTGACAGTCGCCGGAGTGTGCTCCTCGTGCTACTCGATCTAAGTGCGGCCTTCGACACCATCAACCACAACACACTGCTGCGACGTTTGTTTGGATACGGACTATCTGGAGACGTCCTCGCCTGGCTGACATCTTAACTGTGTAATCGAACATGTGTCGTACGCGTAAAGAGTGGCGTGTCGGAAGTAGAGACCATAACCACAGGAGTGCCACAAGGGACTGTCTTTGGACCACTGCTATTCAATGCATACATCGCACCACTGACGACACTTCTATAGAAGCACAACATTCACCATCACCTATATGCAGACAACACTCAACTCTACATCACTTTCCCACCAATCGACCACACACAAGCCCTCGCGAGTATGGAAGCCTGCGTACAAGATGTGAAAGCATGGCTCTGTGACAATGGACTTGTGATGAATGACAACAAATCTCAAGCCATTGTCATCCGTTCGTCAAGTCTACGTACGCCTACATCGTTAACCCGCGTCAACATATGTGGTCTGCTCGTTGACACTTCCCCAGTTATACGGGACCTAGGATTTACCATTGACAGTAACCTAACCATGACGTCACAAGTTGCCAGCGTTTGTCGTTCTGCCTACTACCATCTGTCACGAATTGCAAAAATACGAGACTCGGTTAGCACCACTGTATGTAAGAGTCTCTCAAGAAGACCGAGGTGCTGTACCAATCCAACTCTACAAGAAGCCGAGAGGAGGATATCATGGTTGATGGAAACAAGCTGAACTCTGTTCTAGAATTCACCTACCTCGGAAGCACTATATCAAGTGATGGATACAATGACGACGAAATACAGAGGAGGATGGCCAAGGCTAGTGCATCTTTCGGCCGACTACGCCAGAGACTCTGGAACAACCACCATGTGTCCATGCGGGTTAAAGGCAAGACATACCATGCAATCGCGCTGTCCACCCTCCTATACGGAGCTGAGGCCTGGACAGTGTACAGACGACAGGTGAAAAAGCTACATGCCTTCATGATGCGACATCTGCGTTCGATCATGAGGATAACCTGGATGGACAAAGTGACAAACAAGGAAATACTAGAACGAACAGGGCTGCCATCTATGGAAGATCTTCTGATCAGAAAGAATCTCCGGTGGACTGGACACCTCATGAGGATGTCACCAGACAGGCTACCGAAGCAGGTTCTCTACTCCCAACTGTCTTCTGGTCAGAGAAAGAGAGGGCGCCGTCGTCTCCGGTTCAAAGATACCATCAAGAGAAACCTGAAGATGAGAGACATAAAGATCGACTCATGGACATCATTCTCACAGCAGAGAGACAAATGGAGAGCAACAGTCAAGTGATGGAAGCAGTCTTTGTCGCTTCGCGACCGACAGCATGATGATGATTGCGCGACGGCATATACATCTTCTTCTTCTTCGCCTTTTCCCACAAGGTGGGGTCAGCGGCCCGAATTCTTGATTTCCAGAAAGTCCTGTCCTGGGCATCCTCCGGGGTGATTCGCAATTCCTGCATATCTCTTCGGACGCAATCCTTCCATCTCCCTCTTGGTCTTTTTCCTGGCACTATCATGTCAACAACTGCTCTCATTTCGTTGTTTTCTTCCATTTTATGTGTGTGTCCATACCAGCGTAGTCTTATTTCTCTCACTTTCTCTTGTATGCTATTCACTCCTAGCTCCTTTCTGATGTCCACTCTCATTGCTTTGTCTCTCAGTGTTACACCTTTAATTATTCTCAACATCTTCATCTCTGTTTTCTCGAAAATCTGTTCCTCCTTCTTTCTAACTGTCCAACATTTTGCTCCATACAGAAGTACTGGTCTAATGACAGTCATATATAGCTTGAATTTTCATTTCCTTGACATTTTCTTGTCACTGATAATAAATAATAATAATAATAATACTCTTTTTCTGTAGCGCTAATTGGCGGATCGATGCGCTGTATAAGACATATCATAAATGTATTAATAAATGTATATTATATAAATTAATATAAATCAAATCAAATTTAGGTTTTAAGATGTACATTAGCATACCTTTGTGTGTAAGTTAATCATATAAATCAATTTAAAATAAATTAAACTCTTTTAATGATAGTGCTAAATCTTTGTATGTAAATTATATAAATTAATATAAAATTAAAACCTTTACTAAATCTGTGTATGGAAATTATCTATACATTAATCTAAAACATTAACACTGATTAAAACGTGTATAACACACACACACAAAATTATAAAGCAGTATCCGTCATTTCACAACAATTTGAATTAATTGAAATATCTGATAAAAAGATATGTCTTTAAACACTTTCTAAACATAGATACTATTCCAGATGCACGAATGTTCACAAGTAATTAATTCCACAGTCTGCGCCAAATGCCGAATCGCCAGTACACTTCTTTGTTATGCCTTGGTGCCATTTTGGCGCATAGTTCTGGCGCATGCGTCCGTCACGCTTTCTTTCGTGGTTGAACAAGTTCAGCAAGATAAGACGGCGCCAAACCATTCGTGCATTTAAAAGTCATTACCAACATTTGGAAGGCGATTCGGCTCTCAACTGGCAGCTAATGCAGCTACTTCAACACTGGTGTGATGTGGTCGTATTTATTATTGGTGCGTGTTATTAGCCTGGCTACATTGCTCTGGACACGCTGTAAGCAGGCGACAGGTGACGAGAGCGTTAGCTGCACTTTTCGTGGCTTCGGTTGTTAGGTAGTACCGGATTGACGACAGTCTGTATAGATGGTAATTACATGCGGCACATACAGCAGTCACATGATCTGTCATCGACAGAAGTTGGTCCATGTGAACTCCTACATTCCTTATGCGGTCTGATGGTGAAACCGTAGCATCTCCTATCGTCAAGGAGCAACCCCCGTAGGTCTTCAGATAATGTTTTGATGTAAAGATCATCATCTAAGTTTGTTCATTGTTCAATTTAAACATGTGCAACGCCATCCATCGTCTGACTTCCCCAATACAGTCTGTGAGTCGCTTTGCAGTTTCCACTTTGTCGCCTGGTGTAGCGTGATTGTGTAGCGTTTGCGGGATAACACCCCGCCACCAAATCGTATCGTTTGGCGCGAGCGGTCGGCACGGAGGCGTCTAGTGGCGGACTCGGGCACACGTTCACTCACTCAGTCTAACCAGTCTAACACCAACAATATATATAAGGTTTCTACAGTTTATTACATCAAAATCCTACCAGTACAAATCTAAGACACTCACTAAAATACTTCACTAACTAAACCAATATAAACACAATACAATGTGACGGTACTGACAGCGTGTTTGACACGCGATCAAGCAAAGAACTCACCCACAGGTGTGGTTCCTCAATCAGGAGAACAATATGCCTCGTACGGCACAACTTCTTTCAGCACAATGTACTGTGACAGTATCTCTGTCACAGGGCGCTCTGGAGCGGCGTGTTTCGGGGTGAACAGCGTATGTGTGTGTTCCCCGACAAATGGCCCCAGTAGTCAACCCGTCAATAACACACAGTATGTGCCTTGACGGCAAGCATGTCGCAGGGCCCTCTGGAGCGGCGCGTCCCGGGGTAAACAGCGTAGGTGTTCCCGGTAATAGGCCCCAGAAGTCTGCCTCGAATCATTAAAATACTCCCTATTTATACTAGTGGTACTGTAGCCCGAGGACAGACGCTAGACGCCTTACCTAATATTTTGTCCAGCGCGTCTACCCCTAGAAATCTTGGCAGGGTGCCAGGGACCTCTGCACCCCTGTCGTTTACCCCAAGGGTAGGGTGGTTCACCAGATGGCCCTAGAAGTCAGCATAGACGCTAGCATGCAGTACTATTGGCAATGTGCCAGTGAACTTTTACCCCCTGTTAGAGTACGAAAATATCAGGGTTGGTCCTCTGCCTCGGCCAGATGGCCCTAAAATTACCATATAGATGAATCGGAAACCTTCCATACTGGTTAGAGTCTCTTCTCGGAGTAAACACCCTGTTTGTAAAATTATATAAGTATTTGCATGGCTTTAGTAGCCCTATATAGTGGTAGGTATATATAAACAGTGGTACATAGATAATATATATATATATATATATATATATATATATATATATATATATATATATATATATATATATATATATATATATATATATATTACATATATATATAGATATATATCATAATATGCACATACATACATGCATACATATATATATATATACTTATAATTATAATCGTTATCGCTGAAAAATCCCTACAATTGTACGACGCATATAATTGAATGTCGTCGGCATATTTATGGTATTTTATGTCATGTCTTTTGAACATCCGCTGCATTGGGGTGGTGTAAAGAGTGAACATGACAGGCCCAAGGACCGAGCCCTGTGGCACACCACTCTGTAGCGGAATAGTCGCGGATTTTTCTGAGTGTATCTGGACGCAGTGGGTTTGGTCTTCCGGAACCACGACAACGCCGTTTTACGCACACCGCATTCGTCACGCAATAGTGTTGGCAAATGTTCATGGTCAATCACGTCAAATGCACTTGATACGTCCAGCACGACAAACAACATTGCACAATTCTTTTCGTGTTCGCTAGAAATGTTACGCTGAACACGAAGTAGATATGTTTCTGTACTTTGAAGCATCTTATGTGCCGATTAGTATTCTTCATGCAGCCCATTCAAAGTGAGATAGTCAAGCAAACGACGAACTGCAACTTTATCCAAGACTTTGCCGACGAATGCTATGTTTGACGTTGGTCTGTAGTTCTGTAACGGGTCTTTTGTAGACAGTGTCGTATTTGAGAAGCGGATTTACTATTTCTGTTCTCAAAGTGAGCGGAAAGAGTCCTTGCTTAAAGCTGTTATTCACTATTGCCACCAGATAAGGAACGTGTACGCCTATTGTTTTCTTCAACATATCAGTGGGGCAAGAGTCCAGGCTGCATGTGTTTGGAGGGCATAATCTGATGATGTTTTTTATTTCCTCTTCACTCGTAGCGTAGGTAGCAGTCGATCGAGTTCGTTTGACAAACGTTGTCTGCTAGAGTTGATAGGATAGTCTTCGTCATTGGTCAGCGTTGTGCTTATCTGCATTCTAATACATTGTGTGTTCTCTGCAAAGTAGGTTGCGAAATCATTGCATAGTGTTTCAGTGTTACTGGATTGTGGAATAATTACTCCCCGGGGCTTTAGCAGAGTGTTAACTACACGAAAGCATGTTCGCTGGTCAAGTGATGACAACACTGATTCGTAGTGAGCAGGCTTCGCTATCTTGATCATGTTGTTGACCGCTGTTCAGTGCTCAACAAAAATCTGGCGATGCACCTCAAGTTTCGTTGAATGAGTGGGTTAACACCAAGTCTAACATGCGTCCCTTCATATGTGTGGGTTATGTGACATGTTGTTTTCTGCTAAAATGTCATTCAATACCTTTACACCAGGCGCACTATTAAGTTCACTGTGAAGATTGAAATCACCGCCAATGAGGATATCTTGCCGTGTAACAACAATTTCGGTTACGTACGTTGCGAATTCGTCAAGGAACGACTGGATGGAGGTTGTCGGTGGGCGGTAAATGATGACAACACGCACAGGTCTCGAAGTTTGCGTTGATTTAATGTCTAAGTGTTCAAATATGTCATATCGTTTGGTTGTAGTCTTGCGGAATTTATATGCCGACTTGTATAACACTCCGACACCGCCTCCACTCTTCGAAGAACGGCACTCGGCAATGAAGCTGTAACCTGGCGGGGTTATCTCGTTGAGAACAACAGTCTTGCTTGGTTGGAACCATGTTTCGGTCAAGAACATTAAGTCAGCTTTTTGATCAATCATGTGTTCTTTAACTGTTACTGGTTTATTACAGACAAGGGGTTTAACAAGGGTTTAACAAGTTGCCGTCCAGAACCAAGCTCCAGACGGCATGTGAACAAGGAAGCCTATGGCTTATCTAGTGTTCACCTTAAAAAAAAAAAATACAATTCATATACAGTTATTATAAAATGGACTAAAATGCTGCTAATTAAAATGCGTTGTCTCTAAAAATACATAAGTAAAATAAAATGTATACGTTGTCTCTAAAAAAATATACAAGTAAAATAAATAAATACATAAAATATCCTACAATAACACCATTTTTTTTATAATAATAAATTAATTAAAATAATTATATGAATAAATAATTTTATCAGTATTAAAATAATTTCTAAAACATTTAAGTATTCAACCTAGGTATAGCCCGCCCTTGCCATATAATTGTCAATTTTATTTTTAAACATATTTACACTGCTGGCATTTACACAATCATGACTTAAATTATTCCAATCAGTTATTGTTCTCTGGGAGACAGATCGAGTGTTGAGGTAATTTACCAGCACTTGTAATAGATCGATCAGAGCAGCTTGGCGCAATGGTAGACCCATTACGCGATTCCGACGAAGTTTGTGTAATCAAGTTAGCGTTGTTGACACCAGTTTGTTTAATAACAGAGTTCTTCGTCGTTGTCACAATGGGTTGAATTGGTTTTGGCGCTCGCAGACGACACTGGCCGCCAATGGTCCCTCTGTGTATTGGTATTGCATAACAAATGTCCAATTGCTTCAGGTTATAGTAGACCTCCCGGGAAACGCGCATAACCGATTTCGTGGATAGCTGACATACTTGGCGAAGTTAGTGACTTATGTAAGCGATCACCATGGCGACGATTCTAGTTAATTGATAGCGCGGCAAATATAAAACTGGTAGTGTCACATAAAATAACTAAAATCCAGGCAGCCAGACACCTCCAAGATAGAGCATCACAATCCACGTACCTTCACTGTCACACACAATGTAAAATTGAAGTAGCGAACCGCGTATAAACGTACGATAATACAATAATAGGGGGAGGCAAATACCCCCGTGAGGCAGGAATATATATATATATATATATATATATATATATATATATATATATATATATATATATATATATATATGAGCAATCCGACAAATCTAACTTGAGCGCAGATGCCCTTCACAGCTGACCTTCACGCGGGGTTCATCAACGGCCGACCTCCTCCAGGCGATACAGATTATATACCATTAGCACAATATTGTACAGAAGAGTGCATTTATACCCGTAGCATCGATTTGAATTTTGCTACTGTCATAATTGTATCTATTTTCCATATTTGCTCTTAAAGCTCTTAATTTGTTCAGGACAAACAAGACTCCTGAGTGGAATGACTGGAACATCTGTCAGATCTTTATGTGTGTGCCGAATGTCATGATTGTTTCATAAAATGCATAATTTGTCCGTATTTTGTCACATATCTGCTGGACTATGATGCGTTTCCTACGTTACATAAGTGTTGATCATTTATTTATTCGATACCTGCCTGGTTTTGCAGCCCCAGAAGCACACCCACCCTTCAACCTTAGATGCGAGGCATTTCCCTGACGTATCACTCGAAGCCACATCCAACTACTGCCGTAATCCCACCAGAGGTGCCATAAGTGTCGACATAGGGCCATGGTGCTACACGATCCAACCCGGCACTCGCTGGGAATTCTGCGACGTGCCCGAATGTGCACAAACGACAAGTAAGTCTTTCAAATAGTATTGCATATATTTATCTCTAGAAAACCTGGTTTCCGTTTTGGTCATTTCGTGAAAGTTCTCATCAGCTGTTGGGTTGTATAACTTAACCTCTGCTCCGACAGCCAGCGCCATTCATACCACAACATGAATCAATTATTGTGGTAGGTTTTTAAATAATTATTTTAATAATAACATTTGTCTAATCCGTTTTTCACTTCCTACTAATCTGTGGGTCATTAATAAAGTGTATTTATCTTTTTTAAACCAGCAATAATTCGAGAACTTAAACAAATATACTATATCTAATTAAGTCATGTTATCTTGTTACCAAATACACTGCTGAAAACATGTCATAACAATTTCCTTGGTATACTAGTGAATACTATAAATTAATCACTGTATATTCGTTTTTCTCGCCTATAGATAACGTCAAGAATTATAGACCAATTTATAATATTAACTTCATATCTAAGATACCTAAAACACTAGGTAGCTTCATTATGAAGTTATTAAAACATGCCTGACGATACAACACTGTGCGTGGACGACACATATAAAGGTGCAGCACTTAACGTCGCTTGATTTGTCTGATGAATTCGAACATGACACACGTTGTTTGTCGCCAAGGTATGATGACTATGGCACAGCTTTGACCTGGCTTTCTTCATATCTAACAATAATGTAAATTTTGGAGATTGATTTGTTATAATTTCCTTTTTCTGTAGATACAGCTTAACGTTTTGGCATTGGGCCAATATTTTTTGCTGTGTATAAACACAAACTCAATAGTAACAATACCAATACTAATGATGATGACGACGATGATGATAATGACAATAACATGACTCATTTTCACCATTACCATAAGAAAAGCGAGCTCACAATGTCTAACAAATGGATGAATTTCGTTATCATTTCCTTTTTCTGTAGATACTCCCCAGCGTTTTGATATTGGATCAATATTTGTTGCTGTCTAAAAACAAAAATGAACTAAACAATAACAATACTAATGTTGATGATGACAATAACACGACTCATTTAACACCATTACCATCAGAAAACCAAGCTCACTGGCAAAAATTAAGTGATTCGGCGGTGTTATGTACAAACCAGATTATGTTTTTAACAAAAATGGATGGATTTGCAGTATTTAGATGATAATTAAACTATATCTGATAAATTGAGAGGGAATGAATTCCATAAAGTTGGTGCGGCAAAGGTGGATGCTGGAGTTTTTAATTTGTTTTAAGAGGGAAGTGTACTTGTGCACGGCACAACAGCAGAATACGAGATCATCGAGGAACATCGCGTATCACCATTTAGAAAACTTACGAACGGAAAGGATCTAGAGGAAGATCGACGAGAGTATGGAAAGAAGAACTATATGAGAGTCGACTGGCAACATGTAGTAGAAGTAGTAGTAGTAGTAGTAGTAGTAGTAGTAGTAGTAGTAGTAGTAGTAGTAGTAGTAGTAGTAGTAGTAGTAGTAGTAGTAGTAGTAGTAGTAGTAGTAGTAATAGTAGCAGTAGCAGTAGCAGTAGCAGTAGCAGTAGCAGTAGCAGTAGCAGTAGCAGTAGCAGTAGCAGTAGCAGTAGCAGTAGCAGTAGCAGTAGCAGTAGCAGTAGCAGTAGCAGTAGCAGTAGCAGTAGCAGTAGCAGTAGCAGTAGCAGTAGCAGTAGCAGCAGCAGCAGCAGTATTAGTATCATTACATATTCTCTGCATAGGTTTATGAATTTAAAAGTATTGTTTTCTCTAACCGTTATGGTGAATTTGCGTTTCAGAAATCCTGTGTCCTGAGAGTCCGCACCTCGGCTACGTCCCCGGAGACGTGACGCCCGGCGCTGTGGCCTCCTTAGCCTGTGAGCTGGGATACAGACTCGTCAACAGTAGTGACGAGATTCGATGTTCGCCAATGGGCTACTGGAGGGGAGTCCTTCCACACTGTGGTGAGAAAGCTTAGGAGCAGCATTTTTACTTCTTAATATCATCACATTGCATAACTATAAATATATATATATACATATATATATATATATATATATATATATATATATATATATATATCAGGGTATATATATATATATATGTGAGTGTGTAGTTATCATATATACAGTATTTACTAAAACATATTCGTGTATCATGTATCATGTATCATTATTTATATATATATATATATATATATATATATATATATATATGTATATATATAATATACACCCTATATATATTTATATATATATATATATATATATATATATATATATATATATATATATATATTTATTTATATATATACAGGGTGTATATTATATATATATATATATATATATATATATATATATATATAATATACACCCTGTATATATATAAATAAATAAATATATGTATATATATATATATATAATATATATATAGGGTATATATATATATATATATATATATATATATATATATATATAGGGTATATATATATAGGGTATATATATATATATATACAGGGTATATATATACCGGGTATATATATGTGAGTGTATAGTTATCATACTAATATAACCTAATGTATTTAAATATATGTTACTGCATATATCGCGCTTCAATTTTTATTAGTGACATATGTAATAAAACAGGTATGCTTATTGCCTTATTAATTATTACAAATACGTAGTAACCAATTTAGTTTGTGATATAGCGAGTATTGTTTTGAATATTGCATAAATTCTTTTTTATTGTATCTTTCTAACGTTTTGCTAAATAATAAGAAAGTGACGCTATATAAAATAAATAAATATTATTATTATATTATATGTGTGGGCATGACATACTGAAGGCAGTTTTCAGCTAGAGGGTAATTTTGATGTTCACAAATAGTTCTATTTCCTAGTTGTTTAAGCAACAACACTTGTGTTTTAGATGATATCGACGAATGTGCCAGCAGTCCTTGTAGAAATGGAGCGACGTGCACTGACGCTGTCAACTCGTACACGTGTCGCTGTGTCGCCGGTTACACGGGAACACACTGCGAGACAGGTGAGTCAGTGATACCGATGCTGCCGTGGTGATTGACACAATCAATATCATTGTACCTCGGTTAACGTGATGTGTCAATGGTCAGTGAAGGTGAGAGTTTTCTTTGATGTGACATGTGGACATTTGACCAACTCACCTTCCTCTCTCAATGTATTCATTTCGGCCGCCATTTCTCTCACATTATATGCAACCTATACCAATCTGAGACATATACTAACTATTTAATAATAATTAATGTGTGATCACACCTTCCATAGAAAAACAGTTACGTCAGATATGGGACAGTATTAAAGCCTGATTTCACAGATGATACTATGTGTCATTGGTACTGTCATGTTTTCTTCGTGTTTTTTCCTCTCCTTATTTTCTCTCACTGCCTTCTCTATCACCAGTTTCCAGCTCAGTCTGTCTTTCGCTGTAGTCCTCCGTGTGTATACACTTGATGAAAGCTCGTGAATTCGGTCGATGGGAGTTCTCTTGTAACACCATCTATCATCTCAAATTCATTCTTTACGCTATCATTGAAGAAGACGTACGTGGAAACTCTGAGTTAATATGAGATTCACACTTCGGATGGCGCGAGTTCTTTCCCCGGTGGAGAATATTGTCAGTCAGACGGAAGATTCATCATCGGTCTTCGCAATGTCGAATTTATCAGCTTTGGTTTCATGAAAGATCGCTCTTTTCTGAAATCAACTTCGAACTCTCGTCTAAGAAGACCCTGGTTCAAATCCTGTGCTGCGGATTTAAAACTTGGGGCACGTTTTTCACGCTACACTGCTCCAGTTCACTCAGCTGTATAAATGAGTTCCTGTCTATATACAGTGGTGGATACGTGTAAGAGCAGCCCTCGTGTATTAATTGCAGCATATGGTTGGATGTTTCCCAGAGATGTTGAGACGGTGTTTGATTGAACAGGTCTGTCAGGGAAGCAAAGTGGGAAGGTTTGAGCTGTCCAAAGGACTGGATACTGCGATATGTAAAAACTTAACTTTACCTACGGTTAAAGCAATACTTTCGGCGGTCAATATCTAAAAGTGTTTTTCTCAAGTGATTTTTTTATGTTAAGGCATCGTTACACTCCTCCATAATCTAGCATATGTCTATCCATTCCTTCATACCCCTTCCCTTATCGCCTTCCCTCTCATACCATACATACGCGTCTCTCACTTCCTCTCTCCCTCCATCCCCTCACACCCTCCCTGTGTTCTTTAACACACCTATCGCCCGTCCCCCTCGCTCACTTTGCCCCTTCCCTCTCTACCTTAACACCTCTCATACTCCGTCCTTTCTCTATATATCACCACTAGTATTACTATCTCGCTTCCATCATACCCTCCACCCCACCCCGTTCCCTCCTCTCCTCTCCCGTCCCCTCCCGTCCCCTCCCGTCCTCTCCCGTCCCCTTCCGTCCCCTTCCGTCCCGTCCCGTCCCGTCCCGTCCCGTCCCGTCCCGTCCCGTCCCGTCCCGTCCCGTCCCGTCCCGTCCCGTCCCGTCCCGTCCCGTCCCGTCCCGTCCCGTCCCGTCCCGTCCCGTCCCGTCCCGTCCCGTCCCGTCCCGTCCCGTCCCGTCCCGTCCCGTCCCGTCCCGTCCCGTCCCGTCCCGTCCCGTCCCGTCCCGTCCCGTCCCGTCCCGTCCCGTCCCGTCCCGTCCCGTCCCGTCCCGTCCCGTCCCGTCCCGTCCCGTCCCGTCCCGTCCCGTCCCGTCCCGTCCCGTCCCGTCCCGTCCCGTCCCGTCCCGTCCCGTCCCGTCCCGTCCCGTCCCGTCCCGTCCCGTCCCGTCCCGTCCCGTCCCGTCCCGTCCCGTCCCGTCCCGTCCCGTCCCGTCCCGTCCCGTCCCGTCCCGTCCCGTCCCGTCCCGTCCCGTCCCGTCCCGTCCCGTCCCGTCCCGTCCCGTCCCGTCCCGTCCCGTCCCGTCCCGTCCCGTCCCGTCCCGTCCCGTCCCGTCCCGTCCCGTCCCGTCCCGTCCCGTCCCGTCCCGTCCCGTCCCGTCCCGTCCCGTCCCGTCCCGTCCCGTCCCGTCCCGTCCCGTCCCGTCCCGTCCCGTCCCGTCCCGTCCCGTCCCGTCCCGTCCCGTCCCGTCCCGTCCCGTCCCGTCCCGTCCCGTCCCGTCCCGTCCCGTCCCGTCCCGTCCCGTCCCGTCCCGTCCCGTCCCGTCCCGTCCCGTCCCGTCCCGTCCCGTCCCGTCCCGTCCCGTCCCGTCCCGTCCCGTCCCGTCCCGTCCCGTCCCGTCCCGTCCCGTCCCGTCCCGTCCCGTCCCGTCCCGTCCCGTCCCGTCCCGTCCCGTCCCGTCCCGTCCCGTCCCGTCCCGTCCCGTCCCGTCCCGTCCCGTCCCGTCCCGTCCCGTCCCGTCCCGTCCCGTCCCGTCCCGTCCCGTCCCGTCCCGTCCCGTCCCGTCCCGTCCCGTCCCGTCCCGTCCCGTCCCGTCCCGTCCCGTCCCGTCCCGTCCCGTCCCGTCCCGTCCCGTCCCGTCCCGTCCCGTCCCGTCCCGTCCCGTCCCGTCCCGTCCCGTCCCGTCCCGTCCCGTCCCGTCCCGTCCCGTCCCGTCCCGTCCCGTCCCGTCCCGTCCCGTCCCGTCCCGTCCCGTCCCGTCCCGTCCCGTCCCGTCCCGTCCCGTCCCGTCCCGTCCCGTCCCGTCCCGTCCCGTCCCGTCCCGTCCCGTCCCGTCCCGTCCCGTCCCGTCCCGTCCCGTCCCGTCCCGTCCCGTCCCGTCCCGTCCCGTCCCGTCCCGTCCCGTCCCGTCCCGTCCCGTCCCGTCCCGTCCCGTCCCGTCCCGTCCCGTCCCGTCCCGTCCCGTCCCGTCCCGTCCCGTCCCGTCCCGTCCCGTCCCGTCCCGTCCCGTCCCGTCCCGTCCCGTCCCGTCCCGTCCCGTCCCGTCCCGTCCCGTCCCGTCCCGTCCCGTCCCGTCCCGTCCCGTCCCGTCCCGTCCCGTCCCGTCCCGTCCCGTCCCGTCCCGTCCCGTCCCGTCCCGTCCCGTCCCGTCCCGTCCCGTCCCGTCCCGTCCCGTCCCGTCCCGTCCCGTCCCGTCCCGTCCCGTCCCGTCCCGTCCCGTCCCGTCCCGTCCCGTCCCGTCCCGTCCCGTCCCGTCCCGTCCCGTCCCGTCCCGTCCCGTCCCGTCCCGTCCCGTCCCGTCCCGTCCCGTCCCGTCCCGTCCCGTCCCGTCCCGTCCCGTCCCGTCCCGTCCCGTCCCGTCCCGTCCCGTCCCGTCCCGTCCCGTCCCGTCCCGTCCCGTCCCGTCCCGTCCCGTCCCGTCCCGTCCCGTCCCGTCCCGTCCCGTCCCGTCCCGTCCCGTCCCGTCCCGTCCCGTCCCGTCCCGTCCCGTCCCGTCCCGTCCCGTCCCGTCCCGTCCCGTCCCGTCCCGTCCCGTCCCGTCCCGTCCCGTCCCGTCCCGTCCCGTCCCGTCCCGTCCCGTCCCGTCCCGTCCCGTCCCGTCCCGTCCCGTCCCGTCCCGTCCCGTCCCGTCCCGTCCCGTCCCGTCCCGTCCCGTCCCGTCCCGTCCCGTCCCGTCCCGTCCCGTCCCGTCCCGTCCCGTCCCGTCCCGTCCCGTCCCGTCCCGTCCCGTCCCGTCCCGTCCCGTCCCGTCCCGTCCCGTCCCGTCCCGTCCCGTCCCGTCCCGTCCCGTCCCGTCCCGTCCCGTCCCGTCCCGTCCCGTCCCCTTCTCTCTTTCGTAAGCATTTCAAATAGCGTCCCGTCCCGTCCCGTCCCGTCCCGTCCCGTCCCCTTCTCTCTTTCGTAAGCATTTCAAATAGAGCAAGTAATTGTACAAATGTATGTATATAACACATGATTCTTTCATAATTATATTAAATACGTTATTTACGTTGTAGATATCAACGAATGCGCCAGCAGTCCTTGTGGATATGGAGAAATGTGCGGTGACGCTGTCAACTCGTACAAGTGTCTCTGTGCCGCGGACTGTGTCGGCACAGGTACGTCGGTGCAATGGCGTGACAGCCGCTTTCTCTCTCAGTATGTGTATGTACGTAGTTTGTGCTCAATCCAAAATAGATTTCTTTTGAACAAATAATTTAATTCCTCTGGCATAAACGAACAGTAAATATTTCATGAATTTTGACATCCAAATTATGTCGGGGAAAGAAATTATCCAAATTAATTCAATGTAATACAGATTTTTCAGTAATCATATAAAATGTTCCCATTTGCTGTAGAACAGTCTTCTATTTACACTCTGACATATGAAAAGATCTATAATCCTTCCCAACGCCAAACAGCGCAACGTTACTAAAACACCAACTGTGCGTATGTCATACATTATGTATCAACCATTGATAAATCTAATATTACGGTTTGTTTATGTTTCAGTTCCATTCACTGCCATAGCCAAAGGGTATCGGGACTTCGGTGACTGTGCCGTCTTTACTGACAGAAAACGCGAAACGTGCGCTGATGTGACGTCATCAACCAATCCGTTTGACTTCGTGCTCAGATCAACCGTTTCGCGGTGTCAGAATGAGGCTCGCATCCGCCTCGTTTTGAAGAATGGCGACTGCAGTGACAAGAATCAGGTGATTGTACAAATGATACGTTAAGAAACTGTACAAAAACATGACTATTGCACATGGTAGACACTTGATTTATCTTTAAGCATTATCATGAAGGTAGCGCAACACATTTGTAACAACCTACAAATAAACTACCATTACATTTTTTATTTAATTAATATCACTTTAATAATAGTTAATTAATACAACTTAAAAAGCAAAGAAACGCACATACAAATACCTGCATTAATTGCACACACCAGCAAACGTCAAGTTGAATTGCATATTAAACAAAGCACATTGTATATACTAATACATGGTAATGTATAATGCAAATAGTACATTCTTTAGAATTCATCCACTTTTATCTAAGACATCAAAAGTTAATGAAGACGTATTATGACACCTCACCAAGTGAGGCATAATTGGTAGAATCCGAGACTTCACGAAACAGTTTCGTCGTGTTGTGACTAAGTAGCGTTGTATACGGAGTCTTGGCAAGTCACATAGAGAGACAAGTTGTCGATCTGTTGCAGGTTCACGTGGACACGATGGAGAAGTCGGTTGGTAGAGGCCCCTTCAACGGCTACTTCTTGCGGTGTGAACTGACGAAGACCGAGAAGTACGGAGGAGACCGCTCGCTGTGCTCCTTCTGCTGCCAGTGTCCGACTCGAGGATGTGACTTCGTCTTCGTCAGAATCTTCGGGAGAAACGGCCCAGTCAGGTCGCTGTGTGAAGTCGAGCTCATGGACCCGTAGCTTGGCAAATGAACCGGTGTCACGTTGGCAAATATCTCGCTCTCTTTTTGCTATCACGATAAGGAGTGTTGAACATTTCCTAGAACGATCTAATTAGCAACTGCTCATTAGAATACACTCACTCACGCACGCACGCGTGCACGCACGCACGCACGCGCGCACGCTGCTGCATCTGCCGTTTCTACATCCTGTCTTGCAGTTGACACAGTTGCTAGAAGTGGTGATTGTGCTTACACTGTTATTTATCAGTTGTGTATATTTCAATCAATTGTAGCAGTTGCAAAACTGACCATGCATTTCATTTGTTGCAAAGTAATTATATTGTAATTAGTTATAATTAGGTTCGTTTTGTTTGATCTAACAATTGTGAGTTTCAAATACCATACTCTGAATATGTTGAATTGTATAATAACTTTACTATAGAAACTTTAATTGCCAATTACATTGAACTGTAGCTCATAATAATTGTATGACATAGTTATGGTATCACAGCTTGCCCATGTGATCCCAATAGTAAGTTGCAACCGTTCCTTGTGTTAAGATTATTCGCTATTTCTTGCAATACACAGTGGTTTTTCTCTGGTTTGAAGTAGTCTGACAGATCAGTGAAAGACACTGATTTAAAAGACTGTTGCGGTGGATATTTTCCTTCGAAGGATATATCGAAAAACATACGTTATAGTAACGACTACGCCTGTTTAACGGTCAGGTGACATCGACCTGAGACGCGCTGCGGACTAGTCAAGCGTGACCGGACAGTGGTGTGCAGGTATAATGTATACATTAACAGGAGTAGTATGCATATTATATATTGTTAACTGTTTTTGCCATATTTAATCAACTGCATAGAACTATGGGTAATACTAATTGAGATCGACGAATCTCTGCATATACGGAGTGCAATTGTGGAATTATCTGAGTGACGACACAAAAAACAAAAGAATATAAATGCATTTAAATCTAAATATAAAAACTATCTATTTTACAAATATGTTACCGAAGAAATGTGTTAACTTCTGTGTCTCATATTTATATGATAACATGTATCGATTCCAATATGTAGACAAGTGCACGTGTGGCAACTATAACACGTTTACCTTAATACGATTGTCTGGGGTAAACTTACATAAAAATCAACGAATTCCTGTTTTCCCATTCAAACATTGTGAATACTCAAACATACGTATGTATAAGCCACTGAATACAAAATATTAAGTTAACTAAATAAAATTAAACACAAATATACTAATCGAACACAAATTCATTCTCAGGGTTCGAATTTAACTTTATTCCATTACTCTAAGCCAACACCCCCATATTTTATAAAGGATTACCACACTCGATGATTATCCAACATTACTGGTAGCATACAGAAACGTACTTCGAATTTCACCTTTTAGTAAAGATACAAGCTATTACTTATACTTTACCCACCTGAAAGAGAACTACAGGCCTCGTGCGGTTGATTTAGCTATAGCAATGTGCTGCATCTGACCACAGAACGATGCTATTAACAGCTATGACCAACTTGTGTATGCCGTCGGCTTGTGAAGCGTAATGGTAGATTTTAATATTCTGCAAATGTATTCTACTTAATAAATTGTTACAAGAGGTTGTTTAGACTGTATCAAAGAGATATCGGATCGGCTAGTTATTTATAATATTGATACCTTTCACAAAGAGTTTGTCAATGTTTTGCTAAACAATATTTCATTAACTATGAAAGAAATGTGTTGTAACAGTATAATAAACAAACATCGTTGAATAGTTGCGTCTTTTTCATTTAGCAAGACATTCTTGAATTACCCCAGTTCTACACGGGTTACTGAATCCAATATGTAGGTAACTTGTCTGTGACACCAGATATTTTAGCATAAAATAAAACCATGTTACTTTTTAAACTATCATAAATGTTGCTGTGGTACATGACAGTAAACACTCTTTACTGAACTCAAATATTGTTGATGGGTCTCAATGCATTCACCAGTGTCATGATGCTGAGAATGGGTCATGTGACATATATGTAGCGAAGTCAAACCACCAGAGGAGTAGAACATTTGGCTGATGAAACTCAATTAAACATATATAACAGAAATTTAATGTCTCTGTCATTTTAAAAGAATAATGATAAATTACAGTGTCAGGAAATTTGTAGCACACAATACCAGAAAGTGTATGTAGTCTCAAGAGTTCAGAGGTCAGCTGCAACATCTTTTTGGCTCGAGTTACAGCCTTATACAACAGATTCTTTTCATCTTCGCCGATTTCCTCTTCCGACTGTCATTGAATTGTGACATTAGCAACTGACAGTAATATTCTTTATTGCTTCAACAATTATTTGTTAGAATACGTAAACTGTATCATGATTTTAAACTGTGTCTCCTACCGTTCATATGTAATGCACACTTTTATGACAGAGGACACTGAGGGTGGTTGACATGAGACAGAGGACACTGAGGGTGGTTGACATGAGACAGAGGACAATGAGGGTGGTTGACACGAGACAGAGGACACTGAGGGTGGTTGGCATGAGAAAGAGGACAATGAGGGTGGTTGACATGAGACAGAGGACACTGAGGGTGGTTGACATGAGACAGAGGACACTGAGGGTGGTTGACATGAGACAGAGGACACTGAGGGTGGTTGACACGAGACAGAGGACACTGAGGGTGGTTGACATGAGACAGAGGACACTGAGGGTGGTTGACATGAGACAGGGGACACTGAGTGTGGTTGACATGAGACAGAGGACATTGAAGGTGGTTGACATGAGACAGAGTACACCGAATGTGGTTGACATGAGACAGAGGACACTGAGGGTAGTTGACATGAGACAGGGGACACTGAGTGTGGTTGACATGAGACAGAGGACATTGAAGGTGGTTGACATGAGACAGATGACACTGAGGGTGGTTGATATGAGACAGGGAACACTGAGGGTGGTTGATTTGAGACAGAGGACACTGAGTGTGGTTGACATGAGACAGATAACACTGAGGGTGGTTGACATGAGGCACGGGACACTGAGGGTGGTTGATATGAGACAGTTGACACTGAGGGTGGTTGACATGAGACAGCGGACACTGGGGGTGGTTGATATGAGACAGTTGACACTGAGGGTGGTTGATATGAGACAGAGGACACTGAGGGTGGTTGATATGAGACAGGGACACTGAGGGTGGTTGACATGAGACAGTTGACACTGAGGGTGGTTGACATGAGACAGAGGACACTGGGGGTGGTTGATATGAGACAGTTGACACTGAGGGTGGTGGACATGAGACATTTGACACTGAGGGTGGTTGACATGAGACAGAGGACACTGAGGGTGGTTGATATGAGACAGATGACACTGAGGGTGGTTGATATGAGACAGAGGACACTGGGGGTGGTTGATATGAGACAGTTGACACTGAGGGTGGTGGACATGAGACATTTGACACTGAGGGTGGTTGATATGAGACAGAGGAAACTGGGGGTGGTTGATATGAGACAGGGGACAATGAGGGTGGTTGACATGACACAGGGGACACTGCGGGCGGTTGGTATGAGACAGAGGACACTGAAGGTGGTTGATATGAGACAGTTGACACTAAGGGTAATTGACATCAGAGAGTTGTCACTGAGGGTAATAGACTAATAGACATAAGACAGTTGATAAACAGTATATAGTATGTCAACTAGTACACAAATTCTTGTCATTTGTGACAAATGTGTAAAATAAATTCACATTCCAATGTATGTATCATGAATGCGGAACGTGGGTACAGATAAATGGTAGCTCAGTGTGCACTATAAATTCAATGTTTGTCAAATTATATGAAACGTATATATTTTCTTAGTCTCTATCTACATATAAAATGACGCTAAAGATGTTGCGTGTGATCATCTCAGCAGGCTGCGATGTGTCGGACTGCGGGTGGGCAAACTCCCCTGCCTCCTCAAGCTCAGCTCCTGAAATGTGAACAAAAATGAAAATTATATATAAAATATATGGCATAATAAAGGAAGCAAATACCTGATCCATATGCCTTATTTGCGATTACTAATAACACATAGGCAACATACAACAAGTACACAAGGTACAGTGAAAAGTATTACAACATAATCAAACAAATTCCGTCGCTGTCAACAACACTACTACCGTCTGAATAACCCGAATCTAAGACAATTGCTTCCAGTGACCGTTCGTAGTCGTCAGTTTCTCGAATCATGAAACGATGATGATCCATGCTTGCGTTAGAAATTATCTCAAAAATTTAAATGTAATCTGGCCATTTTCGGAAGTGTCTAAAACAGCTGCAAATTTCCTAGCTACATTCAACGGTGGCTTTGCACAGAAATGCCGCTGACATCTAGCGATCAACGTGAACACTACTCCCCAAATACGATATATCGGGTTTTTATCTCCAAGAGGCTAATAAACAGAGAGAGAGAGTCCTGGATGATTCGGTCCTAAACGTATTTGGGCCATTCCGACGGCTGATTCTTGCAACCGTAAAAATCGGATTTCACATCACAGGCGGGTCGGACGATGCGGCCCATGTAGCTCGTCGGTACCGAGGTTGTAGACACGGACTATTCGGCCTAATGGACCAAATATGTTTTGGGCCGAATCGTCGGGCTCCTAAGACTGGTAGAAATGTCAAAGTTACTAAGCCAAATTACGGATGGAGCCAAGGCCTCGATTAGCCAGGCTCTTTGAATTGAGGTGACAGCGCTTTTTAGCACATCGGAAGTTACTATGCCCTGCTAATGCTTCCAAGTGTTTGTGTGTGTGTTATTTGAGTAGATTTCATATTTAATTACATTTCGTACTTCAGCAGACTTCGTATTTGACCAGACTTCATATTTGAGCACACTTAAAATTTGTGTTTGAGCAGATTTCGTATTTGAGTTTACTTTGTATTTGAGGCTCTGAGCAGATTATAGGACAACAATCTACCACAATGGCAGCGAAACTGCATCCGTCAGTCTCTTTCACTGTATTGTCGCTAAACCAACATTTCTTTGTGTCAAGGTAATATGATTTACTACAGCAACCCACGAGGCACACAGACACACGCGCATGACGTTGTTTTAAAGATTATTAAATGTTAATACGTGTATGTAAATATATGCCGTTTGTCCTAACTGCAACACTAAGTGAACGGTGATCGATATGTCCCTACCTAGACCTGCTCAGTCGCATGTAATGTTCTGTTGGACGACATAGAGTGTAGGCTGTATAGCATTTGAACTGACGATGTTTCAGAAGTAAACACGATGTTGTGTCGCTGTATATCTATGACGTCACGAGTTCTTCTTCTTCTTCTTACACTCGGGTGCAATGACAATTCCAGCGACGCAGGTAAGTCGACTATTTTGTGTAGGCCATGGATGTCCGGATAAAAGCTAGCTCTCACCATTGGGCACTGTATACCTCTCGTGA
>OZ024854.1:68619253-68626753 GCA_964017155.1 Oasisia sp. SBJ-2009
CATCTGGCAGAGGATAGTGCAATATAGGCAGAGGTGGAAGCAGCATGCCGAGGCCTTCGCCTAATCACGGGATACTATAGCTGCACAATGAAGACATATATATATATATATATATATATATATATATATATATATATATATATATATATATATATATATATATATATATATATATATACCTCTTATTCTCATTTTAGCTCAGCACTCTGTAGTAGCCACGTACATACGTGGCTAGAGTATTGTCGAGCTTGGTCGGTCGCAAGTAGTGGGTGGTGTTGCGCGGGGATGGGGGATAATAAAATGTATAGTGTATGCATTGGCTTACTCTCCGATAGCGTATCATATTTAAGATATGCACTATTACTCTATGGCGTAGCAGGGGGGATAGCAGAGATGTCATAGCCTCCCAGTCCCGGAAAGTTAGAATGGCGGGGAACGGAGTACCGATAACTAGCTGCCAGATCCATAGAGTCACAAAGTACAGAGGGTATAACGACACCCATGTAAGATGTTCCGTCCCAGTCCTACCCTTTCTCAAAACCATTTACCATCTTTCAAATAGGATTACAGTACAAATTCATCATTCTCAATGTGCGTGATGGCTAATATTTATATTTAGCATTCAAAATAATATTTGCCCGGTTACTAGACTAGAGTCTAATTGCATTTTGCTATTTTTTCTTGACATCCCTGTCAAGGGTGAGGTAACCATGATTTGCTTTTCCATTGTCTTTTTATTCCACTCACCTTTCTCACACTACGTTCTCTATCAACATCTATAGTTCCTTCTATCTGTTATTCTATTTTCTCCATTCTTCTCCCACACTTTCTAGGTGTCTTTTGATACAAACTTCCATCGCAATTTCGGTTTTCCTCGACTGCTTCTCCCCTGCACTATTTCCCCCATATACAATTATTGCTTACACCTGTAAGAAAATATATCCAGCTTCGATCATCTAGTTTTGATGTTATTGTTGTCTCTAGTATTGGGTCTAGGCCGTTAGAATATGCATCCTTCTAGTGTTAGATCAGTAAACAAGATTGCAAGATTTCGCTGTGATTACATTTAAATAAACAATTTCTTATAACCTTGTCTATCTACCATAGCTCCTGGCTTATCGATCAATATGTTGGCAACCGGAATGTTGATCATATATATATCACACATAGTTAAAACGGATTATATTTGAGATGGACTATATGGGTGAGTTGGACCATGTTTGAGAAGGATCATATGTGAGATGTACCATGTAGGAGATGTACCTTGTGTGAGACGGACCATATGTGAGATGGATCATGTGTGATATGTACCATGCTTGAGACGGACCATATGCGAGATGTACCATGTGGGAAATGGACCAGATGTGAGATGGACCATGTGTGAGATATATCATGGATGAGATGTACCGTGTGTGAGATGGACCATGTTTGAGATGGACCATGTGTGAGATGTATCATGTGTGAGATGGACATATGGACCATGTGTGAGATGTATCATGTGTGAGATGGACCATGTGTGAGATATATCATGTGTGACATGTACCATGGGTGAGATTTCGTCAACACTGGTTGTGGTCACTCGCTGACTCGTTCTCTACAGCGCCGCTGGAGTGTCTGCTGACCACGGAGGGCCGAGACTACACCGGACACATGAACGTCACCGAGACTGGTAAACCTTGTAAGAACTGGCGAGGAACTACATATAAGGTCAGTTCATACCTACCTTACCTACATCTCACAAACGTTGTATGTTGGGTAGTTCCACAGCAGGTCCCATGAAGGTTGGAGCTCAAACTTCTCCATCAAGCTCTGTTGTTTGTCTTTTTCTTTGTATCATTTCCGGAGACATTAGTCTTTTTGAGTTTTCCAATTTTGTGTCTTTTCTAACAGTTTTTGGGGTGGCATGTTTATTGATGATTCCATTACACGGCTTGTGTTTGACTTTTTACGACTTTTACAAATGCAATTTTTATCAAAGCCTGTTACATAGGCAATTGTATTTACATATTTATATTTAATTTAATTAATATTTTATTAATGATTTTATAATTAATACGTACAGTTTTATGTTTTATATGTTGTGCTCATATCTTTGTTAGATTTAATATGTTATGCTACTTATTATAATTTGTTACAGTGCTTTGAGCACCCTGTTGGAAATTGCGCTTTGTATATTTATTTTATCATTGGTCATTTCTGCGTCACTGAATACGTCTTGAATACGGCATTTACTCCGAGACACGATTGGATTTCATAGATAAGCTACATGAAATGAGCGCTATGTCGATAGTCAATATGCGTAGATAGTCGAATGTGAACTTTGGCTAGATGATAAATGAAAATATTGTTTAAAATGTTATGACAACTGCACCATCATGCTTAACGTGAGAGGGCGTTCGGTGCGATGACTGTGTGACAGCGTCGGGGTCCCACGGAGTTGATTTGCTTAACGACTAGTTGGATCCTGCTCTACATGAAGAGGCCTACTTTGTAGTGTTCATACAACGATGTATAATTGATAGGTTTGCAGGTTTCCGGTGCCATGCTGAATGCACCGGCTGAGTGGGAGCGACGGGCGGCGACAAAGTGTTGCTAATTCATGAGACTGTCGTGTGAAAGTGAACGAAAAACAACTGCAGCATCAGAACACAGACATATTTATTTAGCATTTAACTGCAAAATACATACAACGAAAAACATAATATTATGTGCCATGTAAGGTCGGGGAGACTTCAGTTAAGATATAAATTACCGCAAGCAGAGGAACAGTTGAATTCATAATCTAAAATAAAACGTTTTTGTATATGTTGAGAATCCATTACGACTTTGTTTTGTGGGATATTCATATTTGACTGAGGACATGTTTTCTGTCACAAGCTAAGCTGGTTAATACCATATAAACACCTTTTGAATGAAACTCAAAAGGCATTTATGTGGGCAACAAAACCAGAGCTTATATTCGGGTGTATACGGTAAACAAATTAGGACGCTGACAAGCTCAGTGTCCAGCCTCTCTTTCGATAGTTCTCGAGTTTGAAAGGGTAAATATTGATTTGCTCTCGATTGTTGTTAAACAATTATGTTACGAGGTTCTTTGTTCGCCTCGGGCGTCTTCGACCATCGCATCGGTCCATGAACCTCGCTCTGGATGAGCGATATCAAGCTCTCTTTCTTTTGAGAGGGGAGTTAACGGGGCTTTGGCTATACTCCCTAACCCGGGATATTATAAGTGCCAGTCGGGATGTCGTTTTTATTGACTTTGGCACCACTTATTGACTACCCCTCCCTGTATTCTATATTGTTGACGTGGGCGATAAAGTGATACTTTCCCCGTCATATCTCACTGGTGGCAGTGGTTATTTCCCATATGTTTTACCGCGTTTCTTACATTTCTCTCTATCGCCTCGATGATGAGTTTAATACCCGTGTCTTCCTATATCTTAAATACATACATGTTCGTCGCCACCACATCTCATGACATAAGTACAATTTTGGTCCTATCACGGGTGACGGGTGTTGTCGAACTGGCAGCAGTATTTTTTAGACGGGGTCCATTTAAACGACGGAGGAAATCAGAAATCTTTCCAGTGTTCGCGGGATCGTTCTTGCTACAGAAAATAACTAGTAGCTCCTTTACTGTTCTTCGACACGTGGGCGCTGCTTTAATTAAATTGAATTTGAATTAAATTTATTTCAACAACAACTACCCATACTACAATTACTACTACATTATACATACAATACCAATTTAAAAAAAGGGTAAATGATGTTCCATTGTTTTCATGTTTACTTATAATTAGTTCAAATATATTACATAACGCATTTGCACAGTGCAATAGACACTGTGCCAAAAAAAATTCCATGTATAATCATACCACATGTAATCATTGCTTTGCTACTTGCTTTGTATCCTCCCGGTGTATCCTGTGGGGACTGTTACTTACTGGCGTTGCATTTTCCAGACCGTTACCTGCTTCGCTGGTTTACATTGTGCCTTGTTCGTGCACCTGTCTTTGTATATTATCTGCTTGTAAGGCTGTGATTTTTCCATGACTTGCAAATGTAACTTTCCTGCCATTATGGTGGTGATTTTTTCACAGCAATGTGTCTTTGTCAGTTAAGGACTTGTAATTGTCACTTTGCCATTTCAGCTGTGCCTTTTTCAGGCCGTGTCATTGTACATTTTCTGCCATTATGGCTGTGCCTGTTTCAGGTCATGTCATTGTAAGTTGTTCCCATTATGGATGTGCCTTTTTCAGGCCGTGTAATTGGATATTTTATGCCATTCTGGCTGTGCCTTTTTAAGGCTTGTAATTGGATATTTTATGCCATTATGGCTGTGCCTTTTTAAGGCCGTGTAATTGGCTATTTTATGCCATTCTGGCTGTGCCTTTTTAAGGCCGTGTAATTGGATATTGTATGCCATTCTGGCTGTGCCTTTTTAAGGCCGTGTAATTGGATATTTTATGCCATTCTGGCTGTGCCTTTTTAAGGCCGTGTAATTGGATATTTTATGCCATTCTGGCTGTGCCTTTTTTAAGGCCGTGTAATTGGATATTTTATGCCATTCTGGCTGTGCCTTTTTTAAGGCCGTGTAATTGGATATTTTATGCCATTCTGGCTGTGCCTTTTTAAGGCCGTGTAATTGGATATTTTATGCCATTCTGGCTGTGCCTTTTTAAGGCCGTCTAATTGGATATTTTATGCCATTCTGGCTGTGCCTTTTTAAGGCCGTGTAATTGGATATTTTATGCCATTCTGGCTGTGCCTTTTTAAGGCCGTGTAATTGGATATTTTATGCCCTTATGGCTGTGCCTTTTTAAGGCCGTGTAATTTGGTATTTTATGCCATTATGGCGGTGCCAAATTTAAGGCGGTGTAATTGCATATTTTATGCCATTGTGGCTGTGCCTTTTTAAGGCAGTGTAATTCGACATTTTCTGCCATTACGGCTGTGCCTTTTTTAAGGCCGTGTAATTGGAAATGTTATGCCACTATGGCTGTGCCTTTTTAAGGCCGTGTAATTGGATATTTTATGGCATTATGGCTGTGCCTTTTTTAAGGCCGTGTAATTGTCACTTCTCTGCCATTTTGGCTGTGCCTTTTTTAAGGCCGTGTAATTGGATATTTTATGCCCTTCTGTGTGTGCCTGTTTACAGGCTGTGTAATTGTTTCGCCATTCGGGCTGTGCCTTGTTATGGCCGTGTAATGCATTTGCCGTTTGGGCTGTGCCTCTTCCAGGCCACGTCAGCGTACTTGATGGCCATTACGGCTTCATTGTGGTGTTATTAACGTAATTTCTTCGATTCCACCTGCTTACTACCGCACTTTCAGTTTCAGTTTTATCTCGTCTCGTTCTTTGCAACGCTGTTAGTATTACACGTTATCGTTCATGTCTTCATGACCGAGTACTTTTCAAACATTTCAGATCGTTGTTTGCTGGAGTGCCTGCATGTTCCTTTTGCCTTGTGTGCCATAACGTTATATTTACAGGTGTGTTAACTTCAATTGCACCAGTCCACGACGGTATGGGTGTTTAAGACTCCCGCTACGATCTCTTTGATTCCGTACAGCCATTCAGCGGATCTACTAGTACATTTTACGCCCCCTTTTTTTTTCACGTATCGCCACCTGGCGATTATGCAATAACGTTGTTTCGTTGCCATCGGTGACCACTTATCGTTTGCTACTACACAAACTTGTCCAAAGGGGCCAACGTCGATATTTTTAGACGCTATATAGCCCGATCAGGCTCCTATGCCACAATATACGATGTTATGCTTGTGTCTGATCAGTCATCATGAACACCGCATGTTACCCTGTCACCATTATGTTTTACGGACACAGGTTTTTTTCCGGAGATTACAGTTTATGAACCGGGAGGACACCCGCAATTTCGCACTGTGTCCCGGTGGTCATGTTATCTCCCTTACATGGCAGGGAGGAATGACAACTGCCCACTTGGAACAGAAGACGCTTTTGTTTGGCTGCATGAGCCCTCATGTTGGCTTCCGTGATATTGGGACGGATGAGTTGTCGCCGGGTTTCACGTTTTGTAGAGGGCTGCGGCGCGTCTATTGATATCCTTTTATCATGTCACACAGGTGGTAATGTTGGAATTTTCCGCAGGTTGTCGACTGGCAGGTATCACTGACCCGTTGACTTTAATTACAGTGTTGTATCTTACAATACTTCGTTGAAAAAAGAGAATTTATGTAGCCGGTCCTCGGTACACACGCCCCAATCAATTCCTCCGTCACCAGGGTCTCCTGGAAAACTGGCAACAATATCTTTTGGCAGAGGGCGTGCAGTTGAATGAACTTGGTTTGACCATGTATTACAGGTCTCTGCGTCGAGATGTTATTATATACTCCTTACACAACAGTGTTGGCAAATTCACTCCATCTTCTAGGCACCAGCTGTATTTGCCGTGTCAAGTCGTTAAGTAGATTTTGCGTTGTGTTTTGATACTTACTCCTTTTTAATAGGTGATATCCTGAGGCCTTGGTTTGATTAGGGTGCCTACCAACTGCACATATTATTTATTACTTTCAGGATTTCGTACTAGCCTACCTGGCTGCCGGCCGGTCTGATCGATATATGACATGGAGTTAATGTTTATTTGTTACAAAATTGTAATGGAGGTAATACTTCACCATCACAATTTGTTACGGACCATGTACCCATGTAGCTCTACACTTGGTTAGCAAGTCTACATACTTCAATAATGTGTGTTCTATTCTTTGCTTTCTTTATTAGCACTACACCTGCACATGTTTACTGGGTCTGCAGATGGTCAATCCATGATGAGGATTTATTTCCAGACCCACATTATTCAGTTTTAAACCGGACATGTTACGGACAAAATGTCGATTGTTGCACAGGTTGATGTGGACGTGATCCACACCCATACATGCTACCTGCATGATTACATTAATGCCTCTCCATTTGAATGGCACATGCTGTTGACCACGCATGTATTGTTGGGCGTGCTTTGTGGTCAGCCCAGTGTGACGATGATGTTATGTTCCACACCCATATATGCGCTCATGCCGGTATGCTTGAACACCCTGTTGGTGACCACATATATCTTGTTTGGGTTGACTGTGGTCGCCGCAAGAAGATGATGTTTGTGCCGCTCCCATATATGTGTTTGTGCCTGTATGCATGACCACCCTGTTGGAGACCACACATACATTGTTTCGGTTGACTGTGGTCGGCCCAGGGAGATGTCGTTTGTTCCACTCCCATATATGCGTTCGTGCCGGTATGCATTCAGCAGGCTGTTATAGACCACACATTTACTGTCGGGCGTGCTTTGTGGTCGGCCCAGGGTGATGATGTTTATTCTTTCGAGCCTGATTTCATCAACAGGTTTTCCTTTCGGACATCCACTGCTGTTGGACCAGGGCGGTGAGGATGAGTCTCCACATCCACGTTCTCACCTTCTATTATGTAACAGGCTTGATGATGTCCCACACAAATAGGGTTCCTTGTGTAC
>OZ024854.1:68631753-68709253 GCA_964017155.1 Oasisia sp. SBJ-2009
CGACAGCCAGCGCCATTGATACTACAACGTGAATAACTAGTTGTGATAGGTTTTTAATAAAATCAGCCTGATCCTATTTTCACTTCCTGTTAATCTGTGGGTCATGTCAACTTCGAAAGTCAACAAAATTAATATAGTCCATTTATCCTTTTTTAAACCGGCAACAGTTGGATAACTTAAACAAATATATTATAAATAATTATGTCATGTTATCTTGTTACTAAATACACTGCTGAAAATATGTCATAACCATTTCCTTGATATACTAGTGAATACTATAAATTAATCACTGTACACTCGTTTTTCTCTCCTACAGATAACGTCAAGAATCATAGACCAATTTCTAATATTAACTTCATATATAAGATACCTAAACACTAGGTAGCTTCATTATTAAGATATTCAACCGTGCGTCATGATTCTACACTGTGCGTGGACACATATAAAAAGGCAGTACTTAACGTCGCTTGATTTGTCTAATGAATTCGATCATGACACACGTCGTTTGTCTTCATGACATGATGTCTACGGCACAGCTTTGAGCTGGCTTTCTTCATGTCTAACAAGAGTGTCAATTTTGTAGATTTTGTATTTCATTCTAATTTCCTTTTTCGGTAGATACTGCTTGGCGTTTTGGCATTGGGCCAATATGCTTTTGCAGTGTACAAACAAAAATTCAACCGTGGTAATAACAGTACTAATGATGATGACGACGATGATAAAGATGATGACAATAACATGACTCATTTTCACCATCATCATCAGAAAACCGAGCTCACCAGCTCTTGACGAAAACCAAGTGACTTAGCGTCCTCGTGTACAAACCAGATAATGTGTAACAGATGGATGGAGTTCGTTATCATTTCCTCTTTATGTAGATACTCCCCAGCATTGTGGCATTGGATCAATACTTGTTGCTGTCTAGAAAACACAAATGAACTAAATAATAACAATAGCAATACTAATGATGATGACAACAACGATGACAGCACGACTCATTTAGCACCATTACCACCAGACAGCCAAAACCAAGCTCACCAGCCAAAAAATAAGTGATTCAGTGGCCTTGTGTACAAACCAGATTATATTTTTAACAAATGGATGGATATGCAGTATTTAGATGATGGCGAAATTAAACTATATCTGATACATTGAGAGGGAGTGAGTTCCATACAGTTGGTGCGGCAACGGTGAATGCTGGAGTTCTCAGTTTGTTTTAAGACGGAAATGGACTTGTGCACGGCACATCAGCAGAATACGAGATGACCGAGGAACATCGCGTATCACCACCTGGAAAAGTTACGAAGGGAAACGACCTAGAGAAGACCATAGAGAGAATTATTTTTTGTTACAATTTAATTTCATAAAGTATATTTCACATGGAGTGCATCATTACATTCAGACTGCAATTATCGTTTTCATAATGTTGAACTGAAGGACGTTACATTACATATCGGTGATGTTATTTATCAAGCACTTTTTGTGTAAACAACCGACTAATCCGTTCTTTGTCTTCCCCCCACGGACGACGTCACCTGTCCCCTCGATCGGGACCTGAACCTATGTGGGACTGTCACGGATTAGCGAGGTCTCCGAACTAAGATGGCTCAGGTCTAGTCGCGTTTCATATTTTATAATACATTATGTCCCCGTTTGATATGAGAAATACAACTATCCCACACTTGGGACAAACATATGTCTTTGGCAGAACCTGTTACTGTGGCTGAGATACGAAAAGGAATCAGTCTTCTGTAAGGTGGCAACTCTCTCCTTGAACAAATGAGATAGGGTTGGCGAAACGTTCACTGCACATTTCCATGCCACATGGTGGGTAGACATAATGCAATAGGTATTTGCGTTTCAGAAATCCTCTGTCCGGAAAGAATCCTCCCAGAGAGTCCGCACCTCGTCTACGTCCCCGGAGACGTGACGCCCGGCGCTGTGGCCTCCTTCGCCTGTGAGCTGGGATACAGACTCGTCAACAGCAGTGACGAGATTCGATGTTCGCCAATGGGCTACTGGAGCGGAGTCCTTCCACACTGTGGTGAGAAAGCTTAGGAGCGGCATTTTTACTTCTGAATATCATCACATTGCGTGATGATACACGTGATACACGAATATTGTTAGTAAATACTGTATATACATAGGGTGTATATATTATATATATTATATATATATATATATATATATATATATATATATATATATATATATTCATGAATATATCAATAATATACACCATATATATATACAGTGTATATATATATATAAATATATATATATAAACGGTATATATATACCCGGTATATATGTGTGTGTGTGTGTGTGTGTGTGTGTGTGTGTGTGTGTGTGTGTGTGTGTGTGTGTGTGTGTGTGTGTGTGTGTGTGTGTGTGTGTGTGTGTGTGTGTGTGTGTGTGTGTGTGTGTGTGTGTGTGTGTGTGTGTGTGTGTGTGTGTGTGTGTGTGTGTGTGTGTGTGTGTGTGTGTGTGTGTGTGTGTGTGTGTGTGTGTGTGTGTAGTTATCATACTAATATAACCTATTTAAATTTATGTTACTGCATCTGTCGCGATTCTATTTTTGTTAGTTAATGTAATTATGTAATGTAATTAAAACAGGTATGTTTATTGCCTTATTAATTATTACAATTACGTAGTAACCAATTTAGTGTGTGACATAGCGAGTATTTATTTTGAATGTTGCACAAATGAATTTCTGTTAACATATCTTTCTAAAACGTTCCGCAATTATTAGAAAATGACGCTATATAAAATAAATACATATTACTATTCTTATTATATTACATGTGGGGGTATGACATATTGAAGGCAGTTTTCAGCCACAGGGTAAATTTGATGTTCACAAAATATTTCCTAGTTGTTTAAGCAAGTTATGTGTATTGGTTTATTAGTTATTACAACTACATAGTAACCAATTTAGTTGGTGACATAGGGAGTATTTGTTTTCAATATTGCACAAATTATATTTTAACATATCTTTCTAATGCGTTGCGCAATTATTAGAAAGTGACGCTAAATAAAATAAATACATATTACTATTATTATTATCATACATGTGTGGGCATGACATATTGAAGGCAGTTTTCAGCTAGAAATAAATGTTGTTGTTCACAAATAGTACTATTTCCTACTATTGATAAATATAATCATTTGTTTATGTTTCAGTTGCGCTCACTGCCATAGCTAAAGGGTGTCGCGACTTCGGTGACTGTGCCGTCTTCACAGACGGAAAACGCGAAACGTGCGCTGAGGTGACGTCATCGACCAACCCGCTTGACTTCGTGCTCAGAGCAAACGTCTCGCGTTGTCAGAAAGAGGCTCGCATCCGCCTCGTTTTGAAGGACGGCGACTGCAGTGACAAGAATCAGGTGATTTTACAAATGATACGCTAGGAAACTATACAAAAACATGACTACTGTGCATGGTAGACACTTCATCATCTTTAAGCATTATCGTGAAGGTAGCGCAACACATTTGTAACAACCTACAAATAAACTACCATTAACATTTTATATTTAAGTAATACAACTTTAATACTAGTTAATCAATACAACTTAAAAAGCAAATAAACGCACATAGGCCTACACATACCCGTACTAATTGCACACAAGAGTAAAGGTCAAATTGAATTGCATATTAAACAAAACACATTGATATGCTAATACATGCTAATGTATACTGTAAGTAGTACATTCTTTAGCATTCATCCACTTTTATCCATACATCAAAAGCTATTGAAGACGTATTTTGACACCTCACCAAGTGAGGCATATTTTGTAGAATCTGAGACTTCACGAAACAGTTTCGTAGTGTTGTGATTTAGTAGCTTTGCATTCTGCGTCTTGGCAACTGGCAAGTCACATAGAGAGACAAGTTGTCGAACTGTTGCAGGTTCACGTGGACACGATGGAGAAGTCGGTTGGCAGAGGCCCCTTCAACGGCTACTTCTTGCGGTGTGAACTGACGAAGATCGAGAAGCCCGGAGGAGACCTCTCGCTGTGCTCCTTCTGCTGCCAGTGTCCAACTCGAGGATGTGACTTCGTCTTCGTCAGAATCTTCGGGAGAAACGGCCCAGTCAGGTCGCTGTGTGAAGTCGAGCTCATGGACCCGTAGCTTGGCAAATGAACTGATGTCACGTGGGAAAGTCTCTCACTCTCTTGTCATCACGATAAGAAGCGTTGAACATATCAAAGAACGATATAATGAACGACCGTGCACGTGAATACACTCACGCACGCATGCACGCACGCATGCATGCATGCATGTATGCAAGCACGCACGCATGCATGTATGCACGCTGCTGCATCTGCCGTTTCTACCTCCTGTCTTGCAGTTGACAAGCTGCTAGAAGTAGTGACTGTGCTTACACTATTATTTATCAGTTGCCTATATTTCAATCAATTGTAGCAGTTGCAAAACTGACCATGCATTTCATTTGTTGCAAAGTAATTATATTGTAATTAGTTATAATTAGGTTCGTTTTGTTTGATATAACAATTGTGAGTTTCAAATACCATACTCTGAATATGTTGAATTGTATAATAACTTTACCTTAGAAACTTTAATTGACAATTACATTGAACTGTGGCTCATAATAATTGTATGACATAGTTATGGTATCACAGCTTGCCCATGTGATCCCAATAGTAAGTTGCAACCGTTCGTTGTGTTAAGATTATTCGCTATTTCCTTGTGTATTAATGTGAACGGTAAAGCGCCATAGAGCACCGTGTGACTATGGCGCTATATAAATATTGTATTTTTATTATTATTATTTATTATTAAGATTATTCACTATTTCTTGCAATACACAGTGGTTTTTTCTACTTTGAAGTGGTCTGACAGATAAGAGAATGCTCACTGATTTAAAAGACTGTTGCGTTTGATATTTTCCTTCGACGAATATATCGAAAAAACCCACACACGTACAGCTCAGCCCCACCATACAGCAACAGAAAAATAACAATTCCACAAGAGAGGCGAAAACACCCAAGTTTCCAGGGTCTTTACAGCTACGTTCTATATTTCATTCCTGATAAGGCTGCTACGGCACTCGGGTAAAAACTGTTTCTAAAGCGATTTGTTTTCGTACGGATGCATCTATAGCGTTTCCCTGACGGTAAAAATGTATACATTAACAGGAGTAGTATGCATATTATATATTGTTAACTGTTTTTGCCATATTTAATCAACTGCATAGAAATATGGGGTAATACATATTGAGATCGACGAATCTCTGCATATACGGAGTGCAATTGTGGAATTATCTGAGTAACGACACAAAAAACAAAAGAATATAAATGCATTTAAATCTAAAAATAAAAATTATCTATTTTACAAATATGTTACCGAATAAATGTGTTAACTGCACGTGTGGCAAGTTAGTGCACGTGTGGCAACTATAACACGTTTACCTTAATAAGATTGTCTGGGGTAAACTTACATAAAAATCAACGACTTCCTGTTTTCCCATTCAAACTTTGTGAATACACAAACATACGTATGTATCAGCCACTGAATACAAAATATTAAGTTAACTAAATAAAATTAAACACAAATATACTAATCGAACACAAATTCATTCTCAGGGTTCGAATTTAACTTTATTCCATTACTCTAAGCCAACACCCCCATATTTTATAAAAGATTACCACACTCGATGATTATCCAACATTAATGGTAGCAGACAGAAACGTACTTTGAATTTCACCTTTTAGTAAAGAGACAAGCGACTATTTATACTTTACCCACCTGAAAGTGAACTACAGGCCTCGTGCGGATGATTTAGCTATAGCAATGTGATGCATCTGACCACAAAACGATGCTATTAACAGCTATGACCAACTTGTGTATGCCGTCGGCTTGTGAAGCATAATGATAGATTTTAATATTCTGCAAATGTATTCTACTTAATAAAGTGTTACAAGAGTTTGTTTACACTGTACTGAAGAGATATCGGATCGGCTAGTTATTTATAATATTGATTCCTTTCACAAAGAGTTTGTCAAAGTTTTGCTAAACAATATTTCATTAACTATGAAAAAATGTGTTGTACAAGTATAATAAACAAACATCGTTGAATAGTTGCGTCTTTTTCATTTAGCAAGACATTCTTGAATTACCCCAGTTCTACACGGGATACTGAATCCCATATGTAGGTAACTTGTCTGGGACACCAGATATTTTACCATCAAATAAAACTATGTTACTTTTTAAACTATCATAAATGTTGCTGTGGTACATGACAGTAAACACTCTTTACTGAACTCAAATATTTGTGATGGGTCTCAATGCATTCATCAGTGTCATGATGCTGAGAACTGGTCATGTGACATATATGTAACAAAGTCAGACCACCAGAAGACTACAACATTTGGCTGATGAAACTCAACTAAACAGACGTAACAGAAATATAATTTCTCTGTAATTTTAAAAGAATAATCATCAATTACAGTGTCAGGTAATTTGTAGCACACAATACATACACCAGAAAGTGTATGTAGTCTCAAGAGTTCAGAGGTCAGCTGCATCTTCTTTTTGGCTCGAGTTACAGCCACATACAACAGATTCTTTTCATCTTCGCCGATTTCCTCTTCAGACTGTCGTAGAATTGTGACAGTAGCAACTGACTGTAATATTCTTTATTGCTTCAACAAGTATTGGTTAGAATACGTAAACTGCATCATGTCTATGTGTTTAAACTGTGTCTCCTATCGTGCATATATAATGAACACTTTTATGAAAGAGGACACTGAGGGTTGTTGACATGAGACAGAGGACAATGAGGGTGGTTGATATGAGACAGAGGACACTGAGGGTGGTTGATATGAGACAGAGGACACTGAGGGTGGTTGACATGAGACAGAGGACACTGAGGGTGGTTGACATGAGACAGAGGACACTGAGGGTGGTTGACATGAGACAGAGGACACTGAGGGTGGTTGACATGATACTGGGGACACTGCGGGTGGTTGACATGAGACAGAGGACACTAGGGGTGGTTGACATGAGACAGAGTACACTGAGGGTGGTTGACATGAGACAGTGTACATTGAGGGTGGTTGACATGAGACAGAGTACACTGAGGGTGGTTGACATGAGACAGAGTACATTGAGGGTGGTTGACATGAGACAGAGGACACTGAGGGTGGTTGACATGAGACAGAGGACACTGGGGGTGGTTGACATGAGACAGAGTACATTGAGGGTGGTTGACATGAGACAGAGGACACTGAGGGTGGTTGACATGAGACAGAGGACACTGAGGGTGGTTGACATCAGACAGTGTACACTGAGGGTGGTTGACATGAGACAGAGTACATTGAGGGTGGTTGACATGAGACAGAGGACACTGAGGGTGGTTGACATGAGACAGAGGACACTGAGGGTGGTTGACATCAGACAGTGTACACTGAGGGTGGTTGACATGAGACAGAGGACACTGAGGGTGGTTGACATGAGACAGTGTACACTGAGGGTGGTTGACATGAGACAGTGTACATTGAGGGTGGTTGACATGAGACAGAGTACACTGAGGGTGGTTGACATGAGACAGAGTACATTGAGGGTGGTTGACATGAGACAGAGTACACTGAGGGTGGTTGACATGAGACAGAGGACACTGGGGGTGGTTGACATGAGACAGAGTACACTGAGGGTGGTTGACATGAGACATAGGACACTGAGGGTGGTTGACATGAGACAGAGGACGCTGAGGGTGGTTGACATGAGACAGAGGACGCTGAGGGTGGTTGACATGAGACAGAGGACACTGAGGGTGGTTGACATGAGACATAGTACACTGATGGTGCTTGACTTGAGACAGAGGGCACTGATGGTGGTTGACCTGAGACAGAGGACGCTGAGGGTGGTTGACCTGAGACAGAGGACGCTGAGGGTGGTTGACATGAGACAGAGGACACTGAGGGTGGTTGACATGAGACAGAGTACACTGATGGTGCTTGACTTGAGACAGAGGGCACTGATGGTGGTTGACCTGAGACAGAGGACGCTGAGGGTGGTTGACATGTGACAGAGGACACTGAGTGTGGTTGACATCAGACAAATGACACTGAGGGTGGTTGACATGTGACAGAGGACACTGAGGGTGGTTGACATGAGGCAGGGGACACTGAGGGTGGCTGACATGAGACAGAGGACACTGAGGGTGGTTGACATGAGACAGTGGACATTGAGGGTGGTTGACACGAGACAGAGGACAATGAGGGTGGTTGATATGAGATAGAGGACAATGAGTGTGGTTGACATGAGACAGAGGACACTGAGGGTGGTTGATATGAGACAGAGGACAATGAGGATGGTTGACATGAGACAGAGGACAATGAGGGTGGTTGACATGAGACAGAGGACAATGAGGGTGGTTGATATGAGACAGAGGACACTGAGGGTGGTTGATATGAGACAGAGGACAATGAGGGTGGTTGACATGAGACAGAGGACACTGAGGGTGGTTGATATGAGACAGAGGACAATGAGGGTGGTTGACATGAGACAGAGGACAATGAGGGTGGTTGACATGAGACAGGGGACACTGAGGGTGGTTGACATGAGACAGAGTACACTGAGGGTGGTTGACATGAGACAGAGCACACTGAGGGTGGTTGACATGAGACAGGACACTGAGGGTGGTTGACATGAGACAAGGGACACTGAGGGTGGTTGACATGAGACAGAGGACACTGAGGGTGGATGACATGAGACATGGGACACTGAGGGTGGTTGATATGAGACAGAGGACACTGAGGGTGGTTGATATGAGACAGAGCACACTGAGGGAAGTTGACATGAGACAGGGGACACTGAGGGTGGTTGACATGAGACAGAGTACACCGAGAGTGGTTGACATAAGACAGAGGACACTGAGGGTGGTTGACATGAGACAAGGGACACTGAGGGTGGTTGCTATGAGACAGAGGACACTGAGGATGGTTGACATGAGACAGAGGACACTGAGGGTGGTTGACATGATACAGGGGACACTGAGGGTGGTTGACATGAGACAGCGGACACTAGGGGTGGTTGACATGAGACAGGGGACACTGAGGGTGGTTGACATGAGACAGAGGACACTGAGGGTAGTTGACATGAGACAGAGTACACTGAGGGTGGTTGACATGAGACAGAAGACACTGAGGGTGGTTGACATGAGACAAGGGACACTGAGGGTGGTTGATATGAGACAGAGGACACTGAGGGTGGTTGACATGAGACAGAGTACACCGAATGTGGTTGACATGAGACATAGTACACTGATGGTGCTTGACTTGAGACAGAGGGCACTGATGGTGGTTGACCTGAGGCAGAGGACGCTGAGGGTGGTTGACCTGAGACAGAGGACGCTGAGGGTGGTTGACATGAGACAGAGGACACTGAGGGTGGTTGACATGAGACAGAGTACACTGATGGTGCTTGACTTGAGACAGAGGGCACTGATGGTGGTTGACCTGAGACAGAGGATGCTGAGGGTGGTTGACATGTGACAGAGGACACTGAGTGTGGTTGACATCAGACAGATGACACTGAGGGTGGTTGACATGTGACAGAGGACACTGAGGGTGGTTGACATGAGGCAGGGGACACTGAGAGTGGCTGACATTAGACAGAGGACACTGAGGGTGGTTGACATGAGACAGTGGACATTGAGAGTGGTTGACACCAGACAGAGGGCAATGAGGGTGGTTGATATGAGACAGAGGACAATGAGTGTGGTTGACATGAGACAGAGGACACTGAGGGTGGTTGACATGAGACAGAGGACAATGAGGATGGTTGACAAGAGACAGAGGACAATGAGGGTGGTTGACATGAGACAGAGGACAATGAGGGTGGTTGATATGAGACAGAGGACACTGAGGGTGGTTGATATGAGACAGAGGACAATGAGGGTGGTTGACATGAGACAGAGGACAATGAGGGTGGTTGACATGAGACAGAGGACAATGAGGGTGGTTGACATGAGACAGGGGACACTGAGGGTGGTTGACATGAGACAGAGTACACTGAGGGTGGTTGACATGAGACAGAGCACACTGAGAGTGGTTGACATGAGACAGAGGACACTGAGGGTGGTTGACATGAGACAAGGGACACTGAGGGTGGTTGACATGAGACAGAGTACACTGAGGGTGGTTGACATGAGACAGAGGACACTGAGGGTGGTTGACATGAGACAAGGGACACTGAGGGTGGTTGATATGAGACAGAGGACACTGAGGGTGGTTGATATGAGACAGAGGACACTGAGGGTGGTTGACATGAGACAGGGGACACTGAGGGTGGTTGACATGAGACAGAGTACACCGAGAGTGGTTGACATAAGACAGAGGACACTGAGGGTGGTTGACATGATACAGGGGACACTGAGGGTGGTTGACATGAGACAGCGGACACTGAGGGTGGTTGACATGAGACAGCGGACACTAGGGGTGGTTGACATGAGACAGGGGACACTGAGGGTGGCTGACATGAGACATAGGACACTGAGGGTGGTTGACATGAGACAGGGGACATTGAGGGTGGTTGACACGAGACAGAGGACAATGAGGGTGGTTGACATGAGACATAGGACACTGAGGGTGGTTGACATGAGACAGAGGACGCTGAGGGTGGTTGACATGAGACAGAGGACGCTGAGGGTGGTTGACATGAGACAGAGGACACTGAGGGTGGTTGACATGAGACATAGTACACTGATGGTGCTTGACTTGAGACAGAGGGCACTGATGGTGGTTGACTTGAGACAGAGGACGCTGAGGGTGGTTGACCTGAGACAGAGGACGCTGAGGGTGGTTGACATGAGACAGAGGACACTGAGGGTGGTTGACATGAGACAGAGTACACTGATGGTGCTTGACTTGAGACAGAGGGCACTGATGGTGGTTGACCTGAGACAGAGGACGCTGAGGGTGGTTGACATGTGACAGAGGACACTGAGTGTGGTTGACATCAGACAAATGACACTGAGGGTGGTTGACATGTGACAGAGGACACTGAGGGTGGTTGACATGAGGCAGGGGACACTGAGGGTGGCTGACATGAGACAGAGGACACTGAGGGTGGTTGACATGAGACAGTGGACATTGAGGGTGGTTGACACGAGACAGAGGACAATGAGGGTGGTTGATATGAGATAGAGGACAATGAGTGTGGTTGACATGAGACAGAGGACACTGAGGGTGGTTGATATGAGACAGAGGACAATGAGGATGGTTGACATGAGACAGAGGACAATGAGGGTGGTTGACATGAGACAGAGGACAATGAGGGTGGTTGATATGAGACAGAGGACACTGAGGGTGGTTGATATGAGACAGAGGACAATGAGGGTGGTTGACATGAGACAGAGGACACTGAGGGTGGTTGATATGAGACAGAGGACAATGAGGGTGGTTGACATGAGACAGAGGACAATGAGGGTGGTTGACATGAGACAGGGGACACTGAGGGTGGTTGACATGAGACAGAGTACACTGAGGGTGGTTGACATGAGACAGAGCACACTGAGGGTGGTTGACATGAGACAGGACACTGAGGGTGGTTGACATGAGACAAGGGACACTGAGGGTGGTTGACATGAGACAGAGGACACTGAGGGTGGTTGACATGAGACATGGGACACTGAGGGTGGTTGATATGAGACAGAGGACACTGAGGGTGGTTGATATGAGACAGAGCACACTGAGGGAAGTTGACATGAGACAGGGGACACTGAGGGTGGTTGACATGAGACAGAGTACACCGAGAGTGGTTGACATAAGACAGAGGACACAGAGGGTGGTTGACATGAGACAAGGGACACTGAGGGTGGTTGCTATGAGACAGAGGACACTGAGGATGGTTGACATGAGACAGAGGACACTGAGGGTGGTTGACATGATACAGGGGACACTGAGGGTGGTTGACATGAGACAGCGGACACTAGGGGTGGTTGACATGAGACAGGGGACACTGAGGGTGGTTGACATGAGACAGAGGACACTGAGGGTGGTTGACATGAGACAGAGTACACTGAGGGTGGTTGACATGAGACAGAAGACACTGAGGGTGGTTGACATGAGACAAGGGACACTGAGGGTGGTTGATATGAGACAGAGGACACTGAGGGTGGTTGACATGAGACAGAGTACACCGAATGTGGTTGACATGAGACATAGTACACTGATGGTGCTTGACTTGAGACAGAGGGCACTGATGGTGGTTGACCTGAGGCAGAGGACGCTGAGGGTGGTTGACCTGAGACAGAGGACGCTGAGGGTGGTTGACATGAGACAGAGGACACTGAGGGTGGTTGACATGAGACAGAGTACACTGATGGTGCTTGATTTGAGACAGAGGGCACTGATGGTGGTTGACCTGAGACAGAGGATGCTGAGGGTGGTTGACATGTGACAGAGGACACTGAGTGTGGTTGACATCAGACAGATGACACTGAGGGTGGTTGACATGTGACAGAGGACACTGAGGGTGGTTGACATGAGGCAGGGGACACTGAGGGTGGCTGACATTAGACAGAGGACACTGAGGGTGGTTGCCATGAGACAGTGGACATTGAGAGTGGTTGACACGAGACAGAGGGCAATGAGGGTGGTTGATATGAGACAGAGGACAATGAGTGTGGTTGACATGAGACAGAGGACACTGAGGGTGGTTGACATGAGACAGAGGACAATGAGGATGGTTGACAAGAGACAGAGGACAATGAGGGTGGTTGACATGAGACAGAGGACAATGAGGGTGGTTGATATGAGACAGAGGACACTGAGGGTGGTTGATATGAGACAGAGGACAATGAGGGTGGTTGACATGAGACAGAGGACAATGAGGGTGGTTGACATGAGACAGAGGACAATGAGGGTGGTTGACATGAGACAGGGGACACTGAGGGTGGTTGACATGAGACAGAGTACACTGAGGGTGGTTGACATGAGACAGAGCACACTGAGAGTGGTTGACATGAGACAGAGGACACTGAGGGTGGTTGACATGAGACAAGGGACACTGAGGGTGGTTGACATGAGACAGAGTACACTGAGGGTGGTTGACATGAGACAGAGGACACTGAGGGTGGTTGACATGAGACAAGGGACACTGAGGGTGGTTGATATGAGACAGAGGATACTGAGGGTGGTTGATATGAGACAGAGGACACTGAGGGTGGTTGACATGTGACAGGGGACACTGAGGGTGGTTGACATGAGACAGAGTACACCGAGAGTGGTTGACATAAGACAGAGGACACTGAGGGTGGTTGACATGATACAGGGGACACTGAGGGTGGTTGACATGAGACAGCGGACACTGAGGGTGGTTGACATGAGACAGCGGACATTAGGGGTGGTTGACATGAGACAGGGGACACTGAGGGTGGCTGACATGAGACATAGGACACTGAGGGTGGTTAACATGAGACAGGGGACATTGAGGGTGGTTGACACGAGACAGAGGACAATGAGGGTGGTTGATATGAGACAGAGGACAATGAGGGTGGTTGACATGAGACAGAGGACAGTGAGGGTGGTTGATATGAGACAAGGGACACTGAGGGTGGTTGACATGAGACAGGGGACACTGAGGGTGGTTGACTGGAGACAGAGGACACTAGGGGTGGTTGACATGAGACAGGGGACACTGAGGGTGGTTGACATGAGACAGAGGACACTGAGGGTGGTTGACATGAGACAGAGTACACTGAGGGTGGTTGACATGAGACAGAGGACACTGAGGGTGGTTGACATGAGACAGAGGACACTGAGGGTGGTTGACATGAGACAGAGGACACTGAGGGTGGTTGACATGAGACAGAGAACACTGAGGGTGGTTGACATGAGACAGGGGACACTGAGGGTGGTTGACATGAGACAGAGGACACTGAGGGTGGTTGACATGAGACAGAGTACACTGAGGGTGGTTGACATGAGACAGAAGACACTGAGGGTGGTTGACATGAGACAAGGGACACTGAGGGTGGTTGATATGAGACAGAGGACACTGAGGGTGGTTGACATGAGACAGAGTACACCGAATGTGGTTGACATGAGACATAGTACACTGATGGTGCTTGACTTGAGACAGAGGGCACTGATGGTGGTTGACCTGAGGCAGAGGACGCTGAGGGTGGTTGACCTGAGACAGAGGACGCTGAGGGTGGTTGACATGAGACAGAGGACACTGAGGGTGGTTGACATGAGACAGAGTACACTGATGGTGCTTGACTTGAGACAGAGGGCACTGATGGTGGTTGACCTGAGACAGAGGATGCTGAGGGTGGTTGACATGTGACAGAGGACACTGAGCGTGGTTGACATCAGACAGATGACACGGAGGGTGGTTGACATGTGACAGAGGACACTGAGGGTGGTTGACATGAGGCAGGGGACACTGAGGGTGGCTGACATTAGACAGAGGACACTGAGGGTGGTTGACATGAGACTCTGGACATTGAGAGTGGTTGACACGAGACAGAGGGCAATGAGGGTGGTTGATATGAGACAGAGGACAATGAGTGTGGTTGACATGAGACAGAGGACACTGAGGGTGGTTGACATGAGACAGAGGACAATGAGGATGGTTGACAAGAGACAGAGGACAATGAGGGTGGTTGACATGAGACAGAGGACAATGAGGGTGGTTGATATGAGACAGAGGACACTGAGGGTGGTTGATATGAGACAGAGGACAATGAGGGTGGTTGACATGAGACAGAGGACAATGAGGGTGGTTGACATGAGACAGAGGACAATGAGGGTGGTTGACATGAGACAGGGGACACTGAGGGTGGTTGACATGAGACAGAGTACACTGAGGGTGGTTGACATGAGACAGAGCACACTGAGAGTGGTTGACATGAGACAGAGGACACTGAGGGTGGTTGACATGAGACAAGGGACACTGAGGGTGGTTGACATGAGAGAGAGTACACTGAGGGTGGTTGACATGAGACAGAGGACACTGAGGGTGGTTGACATGAGACAAGGGACACTGAGGGTGGTTGATATAAGACAGAGGACACTGAGGGTGGTTGATATGAGACAGAGGACACTGAGGGTGGTTGACATGAGACAGGGGACACTGAGGGTGGTTGACATGAGACAGAGTACACCGAGAGTGGTTGACATAAGACAGAGGACACTGAGGGTGGTTGACATGAGACAAGGGACACTGAGGGTGGTTTATATGAGACAGAGGACACTGAGGATGGTTGACATGAGACAGAGGACACTGAAGGTGGTTGACATGATACAGGGGACACTGAGGGTGGTTGACATGAGACAGCGGACACTAGGGGTGGTTGACATGAGACAGGGGACACTGAGGGTGGATGACATGAGACATAGGACACTGAGGGTGGTTGACATGAGACAGGGGACATTGAGGGTGGTTGACACGAGACAGAGGACAATGAGGGTGGTTGATATGAGACAGAGGACAATGAGGGTGGTTGACATGAGACAGAGGACAGTGAGGGTGGTTGATATGATACAAGGGACACTGAGGGTGGTTGACATGAGACAGGGGACACTGAGGGTGGTTGACTGGAGACAGAGGACACTAGGGGTGGTTGACATGAGACAGGGGACACTGAGGGTGGTTGACATGAGACAGAGGACACTGAGGGTGGTTGACATGAGACAGAGTACACTGAGGGTGGTTGACATGAGACAGAGGACACTGAGGGTGGTTGACATGAGACAGAGGACACTGAGGGTGGTTGACATGAGACAGAGGACACTGAGGGTGGTTGACATGAGACAGAGAACACTGAGGGTGGTTGACATGAGACAGAGGACACTGAGGGTAGTTGACATGAGACAGAGGACACTGAGGGTAGTTGACATGAGACAGAGGACACTGAGGGTGGTTGACATGAGACAGAGGACATTGAGGGTGGTTGACATGAGACAGAGGACACTGAGGGTGGTTGATATGAGACAGAGGACACTGAGGGTGGTTGACATGTGACAGAGGACACTGAGTGTGGTTGACAAGAGACAGATGACACTGAGGGTGGTTGACATGAGGAAGGGGACACTGAGGGTGGCTGACATGAGACATAGGACACTGAGGGTGGTGGACATGAGACAGAGGACACTGAGGGTGTTTGACATGAGACAGAGGACACTGAGGGTGGTTGATATGAGACAGAGGACACTGAGGGTGGTTGACATGAGACAGAGGACACTGAGGGTGGTTGACATGAGACAGAGGACACTGAAGGTGGTTGACATGAGACAGAGGACATTGAGGGTGGTTGAGATGAGACAGAGGACAATGAGGGTGGTTGACATGAGACAGAGGACACTGAGGGTGGTTGACATGAGACAGAGGACACTAGGGGTGGTTGACATGAGACAGAGTACACTGAGGGTGGTTGACACGAGACAGAGTACACTGAGGGTGGTTGACATGAGACAGAGGACACTGGGGGTGGTTGACATAAGACAAGGGACACTGAGGGTGGTTGACATGAGACAGAGTACACTTATGGTGCTTGACTTGAGACAGAGGGCACTGATGGTGGTTGACCTGAGACAGAGGACGCTGAGGGTGGTTGATATGTGACAGAGGACACTGAGTGTGGTTGACAAGAGACAGATGACACTGAGGGTGGTTGACATGTGACAGAGGACACTGAGGGTGGTTGACATGAGGAAGGGCACACTGAGGGTGGCTGACATGAGACATAGGACACTAGGGGTGGTTGACATGAGACAGGGGACACTGAGGGTGGTTGACATGAGACAGAGTACACTGAGGGTGGTTGACATGAGACAGAAGACACTGAGGGTGGTTGACATGAGACAAGGGACATTGAGGGTGGTTGATATGAGACAGTGGACACTGAGGGTGGTTGACATGAGACAGAGTACACCGAATGTGGTTGACATGAGACAGAGGACACTGAGGGTGGTTGACATGAGACAAGGGACACTGAGGGTGGTTGATATGAGACAGAGGACACTGAGGGTGGTTGATATGAGACAGAGGACACTGAGGGTGGTTGACATGAGACAGGGGACACTGAGGGTGGTTGACATGAGACAGAGTACACCGAGAGTGGTTGACATAAGACAGAGGACACTGAGGGTGGTTGACATGAGACAAGGGACACTGAGGGTGGTTTATATGAGACAGAGGACACTGAGGATGGTTGACATGAGACAGAGGACACTGAAGGTGGTTGACATGATACAGGGGACACTGAGGGTGGTTGACATGAGACAGCGGACACTAGGGGTGGTTGACATGAGACAGGGGACACTGAGGGTGGATGACATGAGACATAGGACACTGAGGGTGGTTGACATGAGACAGGGGACATTGAGGGTGGTTGACACGAGACAGAGGACAATGAGGGTGGTTGATATGAGACAGAGGACAATGAGGGTGGTTGACATGAGACAGAGGACAGTGAGGGGGGTTGATATGAGACAAGGGACACTGAGGGTGGTTGACATGAGACAGGGGACACTGAGGGTGGTTGACTGGAGACAGAGGACACTAGGGGTGGTTGACATGAGACAGGGGACACTGAGGGTGGTTGACATGAGACAGAGGACACTGAGGGTGGTTGACATGAGACAGAGTACACTGAGGGTGGTTGACATGAGACAGAGGACACTGAGGGTGGTTGACATGAGAGAGAGGACACTGAGGGTGGTTGACATGAGACAGAGGACACTGAGGGTGGTTGACATGAGACAGAGAACACTGAGGGTGGTTGACATGAGACAGAGGACACTGAGGGTAGTTGACATGAGACAGAGGACACTGAGGGTAGTTGACATGAGACAGAGGACACTGAGGGTGGTTGACATGAGACAGAGGACATTGAGGGTGGTTGACATGAGACAGAGGACACTGAGGGTGGTTGATATGAGACAGAGGACACTGAGGGTGGTTGACATGTGACAGAGGACACTGAGTGTGGTTGACAAGAGACAGATGACACTGAGGGTGGTTGACATGAGGAAGGGGACACTGAGGGTGGCTGACATGAGACATAGGACACTGAGGGTGGTGGACATGAGACAGAGGACACTGAGGGTGTTTGACATGAGACAGAGGACACTGAGGGTGGTTGATATGAGACAGAGGACACTGAGGGTGGTTGACATGAGACAGAGGACACTGAGGGTGGTTGACATGAGACAGAGGACACTGAAGGTGGTTGACATGAGACAGAGGACATTGAGGGTGGTTGAGATGAGACAGAGGACAATGAGGGTGGTTGACATGAGACAGAGGACACTGAGGGTGGTTGACATGAGACAGAGGACACTAGGGGTGGTTGACATGAGACAGAGTACACTGAGGGTGGTTGACACGAGACAGAGTACACTGAGGGTGGTTGACATGAGACAGAGGACACTGGGGGTGGTTGACATGAGACAAGGGACACTGAGGGTGGTTGACATGAGACAGAGTACACTTATGGTGCTTGACTTGAGACAGAGGGCACTGATGGTGGTTGACCTGAGACAGAGGACGCTGAGGGTGGTTGATATGTGACAGAGGACACTGAGTGTGGTTGACAAGAGACAGATGACACTGAGGGTGGTTGACATGTGACAGAGGACACTGAGGGTGGTTGACATGAGGAAGGGCACACTGAGGGTGGCTGACATGAGACATAGGACACTGAGGGTGGTTGACATGAGACAGGGGACACTGAGGGTGGTTGACATGAGACAGAGGACACTAGGGGTGGTTGACATGAGACAGGGGACACTGAGGGTGGTTGACATGAGACAGAGTACACTGAGGGTGGTTGACATGAGACAGAAGACACTGAGGGTGGTTGACATGAGACAAGGGACATTGAGGGTGGTTGATATGAGACAGTGGACACTGAGGGTGGTTGACATGAGACAGAGTACACCGAATGTGGTTGACATGAGACAGAGGACACTGAGGGTGGTTGACATGAGACAACGGACACTGAGGGTGGTTGATATGAGACAGAGGACACTGAGGATGGTTGACATGAGACAGAGGACACTGAGGGTGGTTGACATGAGACAGAAGACACTGAGGGTGGTTGACATGAGACAAGGGACACTGAGGGTGGTTGATATGAGACAGTGGACACTGAGGGTGGTTGACATGAGACAGAGTACACCGAATGTGGTTGACATGAGACAGAGGACACTGAGGGTGGTTGACTTGAGACAGAAGGCACAGATGGTGGTTGTCCTGAGACAGAGGACGCTGAGGGTGGTTGACATGAGACAGAGGACACTGAGGGTGGTTAACATGAGACAGAGGACGCTGAGGGTGGTTGACACGAGACAGAGGACGCTGCGGGTGGTTGACATGAGACAGAGGACACTGAGGGTGGTTGACATGAGACAGAGTACACTGATGGTGCTTGACTTGAGACAGAGGGCACTGATGGTGGTTGACCTGAGACAGAGGACGCTGAGGGTGGTTGACATGTGACAGAGGACGCTGAGGGTGGTTGACATGTGACAGAGGACACTGAGTGTGGTTGACATCAGACAGATGACACTGAGGGTGGTTGACATGAGACAGAGGACACTAGGGGTGGTTGACATGAGACAGAGTACACTGAGGGTGGTTGACACGAGACAGAGTACACTGAGGGTGGTTGACATGAGACAGAGGACACTGGGGGTGGTTGACATGAGACAAGGGACACTGAGGGTGGTTGACATGAGACAGAGTACACTTATGGTGCTTGACTTGAGACAGAGGGCACTGATGGTGGTTGACCTGAGACAGAGGACGCTGAGGGTGGTTGATATGTGACAGAGGACACTGAGTGTGGTTGACAAGAGACAGATGACACTGAGGGTGGTTGACATGTGACAGAGGACACTGAGGGTGGTTGACATGAGGAAGGGCACACTGAGGGTGGCTGACATGAGACATAGGACACTGAGGGTGGTTGACATGAGACAGGGGACACTGAGGGTGGTTGACATGAGACAGAGGACACTAGGGGTGGTTGACATGAGACAGGGGACACTGAGGGTGGTTGACATGAGACAGAGTACACTGAGGGTGGTTGACATGAGACAGAAGACACTGAGGGTGGTTGACATGAGACAAGGGACATTGAGGGTGGTTGATATGAGACAGTGGACACTGAGGGTGGTTGACATGAGACAGAGTACACCGAATGTGGTTGACATGAGACAGAGGACACTGAGGGTGGTTGACATGAGACAACGGACACTGAGGGTGGTTGATATGAGACAGAGGACACTGAGGATGGTTGACATGAGACAGAGGACACTGAGGGTGGTTGACATGAGACAGAAGACACTGAGGGTGGTTGACATGAGACAAGGGACACTGAGGGTGGTTGATATGAGACAGTGGACACTGAGGGTGGTTGACATGAGACAGAGTACACCGAATGTGGTTGACATGAGACAGAGGACACTGAGGGTGGTTGACTTGAGACAGAAGGCACAGATGGTGGTTGTCCTGAGACAGAGGACGCTGAGGGTGGTTGACATGAGACAGAGGACACTGAGGGTGGTTAACATGAGACAGAGGACGCTGAGGGTGGTTGACACGAGACAGAGGACGCTGCGGGTGGTTGACATGAGACAGAGGACACTGAGGGTGGTTGACATGAGACAGAGTACACTGATGGTGCTTGACTTGAGACAGAGGGCACTGATGGTGGTTGACCTGAGACAGAGGACGCTGAGGGTGGTTGACATGTGACAGAGGACGCTGAGGGTGGTTGACATGTGACAGAGGACACTGAGTGTGGTTGACATCAGACAGATGACACTGAGGGTGGTTGACATGTGACAGAGGACACTGAGGGTGGTTGACATGAGGCAGGGGACACTGAGGGTGGCTGACATGAGACAGAGGACACTGAGGGTGGTTGACATGAGACAGTGGACATTGAGGGTGGTTGACACGAGACAGAGGACAATGAGGGTGGTTGATATGAGACAGAGGACAATGAGTGTGGTTGACATGAGACAGAGGACACTGAGGGTGGTTGATATGAGACAGAGGACAATGAGGATGGTTGACATGAGACAGAGGACAATGAGGGTGGTTGACATGAGACAGAGGACACTGAGGGTGGTTGATATGAGACAGAGGACAATGAGGGTGGTTGACATGAGACAGAGGACACTGAGGGTGGTTGACATGAGACAGAGTACACCGAGAGTGGTTGACATAAGACAGAGGACACTGAGGGTGGTTGACATGAGACAAGGGACACTGAGGGTGGTTTATATGAGACAGAGGACACTGAGGATGGTTGACATGAGACAGAGGACACTGAGGGTGGTTGACATGATACAGGGGACACTGAGGGTGGTTGACATGAGACAGCGGACACTAGGGGTGGTTGACATGAGACAGGGGACACTGAGGGTGGCTGACATGAGACATAGGACGCTGAGGGTGGTTGACATGAGACAGAGGACACTGAGGGTGGTTGACATGAGACAGAGTACACTGATGGTGCTTGACTTGAGACAGAGGGCACTGATGGTGGTTGACCTGAGACAGAGGACGCTGAGGGTGGTTGACATGTGACAGAGGACACTGAGTGTGGTTGACATCAGACAGATGACACTGAGGGTGGTTGACATGTGACAGAGGACACTGAGGGTGGTTGACATGAGGCAGGGGACACTGAGGGTGGCTGACATGAGACAGAGGACACTGAGGGTGGTTGACATGAGACAGTGGACATTGAGGGTGGTTGACACGAGACAGAGGACAATGAGGGTGGTTGATATGAGACAGAGGACAATGAGTGTGGTTGACATGAGACAGAGGACACTGAGGGTGGTTGATATGAGACAGAGGACAATGAGGATGGTTGACATGAGACAGAGGACAATGAGGGTGGTTGACATGAGACAGAGGACAATGAGGGTGGTTGATATGAGACAGAGGACACTGAGGGTGGTTGATATGAGACAGAGGACAATGAGGGTGGTTGACATGAGACAGAGGACACTGAGGGTGGTTGACATGAGACAGAGTACACCGAGAGTGGTTGACATAAGACAGAGGACACTGAGGGTGGTTGACATGAGACAAGGGACACTGAGGGTGGTTTATATGAGACAGAGGACACTGAGGATGGTTGACATGAGACAGAGGACACTGAGGGTGGTTGACATGATACAGGGGACACTGAGGGTGGTTGACATGAGACAGCGGACACTAGGGGTGGTTGACATGAGACAGGGGACACTGAGGGTGGCTGACATGAGACATAGGACACTGAGGGTGGTTGACATGAGACAGGGGACATTGAGGGTGGTTGACACGAGACAGAGGACAATGAGGGTGGTTGATATGAGACAGAGGACAATGAGGGTGGTTGACATGAGACAGAGGACAGTGAGGGTGGTTGATATGAGACAAGGGACACTGAGGGTGGTTGACATGAGACAGGGGACACTGAGGGTGGTTGACATGAGACAGAGGACACTAGGGGTGGTTGACATGAGACAGGGGACACTGATGGTGGTTGACATGAGACAGAGGACACTGAGGGTGGTTGACATGAGACAGAGTACACTGAGGGTGGTTGACATGAGACAGAGGACACTGAGGGTGGTTGACATGAGACAGAGGACACTGAGGGTGGTTGACATGAGACAGAGAACACTGAGGGTGGTTGACATGAGACAGAGAACACTGAGGGTGGTTGACATGAGACAGAGGACACTGAGGGTAGTTGACATGAGACAGAGGACACTGAGGGTAGTTGACATGAGACAGAGGACACTGAGGGTGGTTGACATGAGACAGAGGACATTGAGGGTGGTTGACATGAGACAGAGGACACTGAGGGTGGTTGATATAAGACAGAGGACACTGAGGGTGGTTGACATGAGACAGAGGACACTGAGGGTGGTTGACATGAGACAGAGTACACTGAGGGTGGTTGACATGAGACAGAGCACTCTGAGGGTGGTTGACATGAGACAGAGGACACTGAGGGTGGTTGACATGAGACAAGGGACACTGAGGGTGGTTGACATGAGACAGAGTACACTGAGGGTGGTTGACATGAGACAGAGGACACTGAGGGTGGTTGACCTGAGACAAGGGACACTGAGGGTGGTTGATATGAGACAGAGGACACTGAGGGTGGTTGATATGAGACAGAGGACACTGAGGGTGGTTGACATGAGACAGGGGACACTGAGGGTGGTTGACATGAGACAGAGTACACCGAGAGTGGTTGACATAAGACAGAGGACACTGAGGGTGGTTGACATGAGACAGAGTACACCGAGAGTGGTTGACATGAGACAGAGGACACTGAGGGTGGTTGATATGAGACAGAGGACACTGAGGATGGTTGACATGAGACAGAGGACACTGAGGGTGGTTGACATGATACAGGGGACACTGAGGGTGGTTGACATGAGACAGAGGACACTAGGGGTGGTTGACATGAGACAGGGGACACTGAGGGTGGTTGACATGAGACAGAGGGCACTGAGGGTGGTTGACATGAGACAGAGTACACTGAGGGTGGTTGACATGAGACAGAAGACACTGAGGGTGGTTGACATGAGACAAGAGACACTGAGGGTGGTTGATATGAGACATAGAGGACACTGAGGGTGGTTGACATGAGACAGAGTACACCGAATGTGGTTGACATGAGACAGAGGACACTGACGGTGGTTGACATGATACAAGGAACACTGAGGGTGGTTGATATGAGACAGAGGACACTGAGGATGGTTGACATGAGACAGAGGACACTGAGGGTGGTTGACATGATACAGGGGACACTGAGGGTGGTTGACATGAGACAGAGGACACTGAGGGTGGTTGACATGAGACAGAGGACTCTGAGGGTAGTTGACATGAGACAGAGGACACTGAGGGTAGTTGACACGAGACAGAGGACACTGAGGGTGGTTGACAAGAGACAGAGGACACTGAGGGTGGTTGACATGAGACAGAGGACACTGAGGGTGGTTGATATGAGACAGAGGACACTGAGGGTGGTTGGCATGAGACAGAGGACACTGAGGGTGGTTGACATGAGACAGAGGACACTGAGGGTGGTTGAGATGAGACAGAGGACAATGAGGGTGGTTGTCATGAGACAGAGGACACTGAGGGTGGTTGACATGATACTGGGGACACTGAGGGTGGTTGACATGAGACAGAGGACACTAGGGGTGGTTGACATGAGACAGAGTACACTGATGGTGGTTGACATGAGACGGGGGACACTGAGGGTGGTTGACATGAGACAGGGAACACTGAGGGTGGTTGACATGAGACAGAGTACACCGAGGGTGGTTGACATGAGAAAGATTACACTGGGGGTGGTTGACATGAGACAGAGGACACTGGGGGTGGTTGACATGAGACAAGGGACACTGAGGGTGGTTGACACGAGAAAGAGTACACTGAGCGTGGTTGACATGAGACAGAGTACATTTATGGTGCTTGATTTGAGACAGAGGGCACTGATGGTGGTTGACCTGAGACAGAGGACGCTGAGGGTGGTTGACATGTGACAGAGGACACTGAGTGTGGTTGACAAGAGACAGATGACACTGAGGGTGGTTGACATGAGGAAAGGGACACTGAGGGTGGCTGACATGAGACATAGGACACTGAGGGTGGTGGACATGAGACAGAGGACACTGAGGGTGTTTGACATGAGACAGAGGACACTGAGGGTGGTTGATATGAGACAGAGGACACTGAGGGTGGTTGACATGAGACAGAGGACACTGAGGGTGGTTGACATGAGACAGGGGACACTGAGGGTGGTTGACATGAGACAGAGTACACCGAGAGTGGTTGACATAAGACAGAGGACACTGAGGGTGGTTGATATGAGACAGAGGACACTGAGGGTGGTTGACATGAGACAGAGGACACTGAGGGTGGTTGACATGAGACAGAGGACACTGAGGGTGGTTGACATGAGACAGAGGGCACTGAGGGTGGTTGACATGAGACAGAGTACACTGATGGTGGTTGACATGATACTGGGGACACTGAGGGTGGTTGACATGAGACAGAGGACACTAGGGGTGGTTGACATGAGACAGAGTACACTGATGGTGGTTGACATGAGACAGGGGACACTGAGGGTGGTTGACATGAGACAGGGGACACTGAGGGTGGTTGACATGAGACAGAGTACACTGAGGGTGGTTGACATGAGAAAGATTACACTGGGGGTGGTTGACATGAGACAGAGGACACTGGGGGTGGTTGACATGAGACAAGGGACACTGAGGGTGGTTGACACGAGAAAGAGTACACTGAGCGTGGTTGACATGAGACAGAGTACATTTATGGTGCTTGATTTGAGACAGAGGGCACTGATGGTGGTTGACCTGAGACAGAGGACGCTGAGGGTGGTTGACATGTGACAGAGGACACTGAGTGTGGTTGACAAGAGACAGATGACACTGAGGGTGGTTGACATGAGGAAAGGGACACTGAGGGTGGCTGACATGAGACATAGGACACTGAGGGTGGTGGACATGAGACAGAGGACACTGAGGGTGTTTGACATGAGACAGAGGACACTGAGGGTGGTTGATATGAGACAGAGGACACTGAGGGTGGTTGACATGAGACAGAGGACACTGAGGGTGGTTGACATGAGACAGGGGACACTGAGGGTGGTTGACATGAGACAGAGTACACCGAGAGTGGTTGACATAAGACAGAGGACACTGAGGGTGGTTGATATGAGACAGAGGACACTGAGGGTGGTTGACATGAGACAGAGGACACTGAGGGTGGTTGACATGAGACAGAGGACACTGAGGGTGGTTGACATGAGACAGAGGGCACTGAGGGTGGTTGACATGAGACAGAGTACACTGATGGTGGTTGACATGATACTGGGGACACTGAGGGTGGTTGACATGAGACAGAGGACACTAGGGGTGGTTGACATGAGACAGAGTACACTGATGGTGGTTGACATGAGACAGGGGACACTGAGGGTGGTTGACATGAGACAGGGGACACTGAGGGTGGTTGACATGAGACAGAGTACACTGAGGGTGGTTGACATGAGAAAGATTACACTGGGGGTGGTTGACATGAGACAGAGGACACTGGGGGTGGTTGACATGAGACAAGGGACACTGAGGGTGGTTGACACGAGAAAGAGTACACTGAGCGTGGTTGACATGAGACGGAGTACATTTATGGTGCTTTATTTGAGACAGAGGGCACTGATGGTGGTTGACCTGAGACAGAGGACGCTGAGGGTGGTTGACATGTGACAGAGGACACTGAGTGTGGTTGACAAGAGACAGATGACACTGAGGGTGGTTGACATGAGGAAAGGGACACTGAGGGTGGCTGACATGAGACATAGGACACTGAGGGTGGTGGACATGAGACAGAGGACACTGAGGGTGTTTGACATGAGACAGAGGACACTGAGGGTGGTTGATATGAGACAGAGGACACTGAGGGTGGTTGACATGAGACAGAGGACACTGAGGGTGGTTGACATGAGACAGGGGACACTGAGGGTGGTTGACATGAGACAGAGTACACCGAGAGTGGTTGACATAAGACAGAGGACACTGAGGGTGGTTGACATGAGACAAGGGACACTGAGGGTGGTTTATATGAGACAGAGGACACTGAGGATGGTTGACATGAGACAGAGGACACTGAAGGTGGTTGACATGATACAGGGGACACTGAGGGTGGTTGACATGAGACAGCGGACACTAGGGGTGGTTGACATGAGACAGGGGACACTGAGGGTGGCTGACATGAGACATAGGACACTGAGGGTGGTTGACATGAGACAGGGGACATTGAGGGTGGTTGACACGAGACAGAGGACAATGAGGGTGGTTGATATGAGACAGAGGACAATGAGGGTGGTTGACATGAGACAGAGGACACTAGGGGTGGTTGACATGAGACAGGGGACACTGAGGGTGGTTGACATGAGACAGAGGACACTGAGGGTGGTTGACATGAGACAGAGTACACTGAGGGTGGTTGACATGAGACAGAGGACACTGAGGGTGGTTGACATGAGACAGAGGACACTGAGGGTGGTTGACATGAGACAGAGAACACTAAGGGTGGTTGACATGAGACAGAGGACACTGAGGGTAGTTGACATGAGACAGAGGACACTGAGGGTGGTTGACATGAGACAGAGGACATTGAGGGTGGTTGACATGAGACAGAGGACACTGAGGGTGGTTGATATGAGACAGAGGACACTGAGGGTGGTTGACATGAGACAGAGGACACTGAGGGTGGTTGACATGAGACAGAGTACACTGAGGGTGGTTGACATGAGACAGAGCACTCTGAGGGTGGTTCACATGAGACAGAGGACACTGAGGGTGGTTGACATGAGACAAGGGACACTGAGGGTGGTTGACATGAGACAGAGTACACTGAGGGTGGTTGACATGAGACAGAGGACACTGAGGGTGGTTGACCTGAGACAAGGGACACTGAGGGTGGTTGATATGAGACAGAGGACACTGAGGGTGGTTGATATGAGACAGAGGACACTGAGGGTGGTTGACATGAGACAGGGGACACTGAGGGTGGTTGACATGAGACAGAGTACACCGAGAGTGGTTGACATAAGACAGAGGACACTGAGGGTGGTTGACATGAGACAGAGTACACCGAGAGTGGTTGACATGAGACAGAGGACACTGAGGGTGGTTGATATGAGACAGAGGACACTGAGGATGGTTGACATGAGACAGAGGACACTGAGGGTGGTTGACATGATACAGGGGACACTGAGGGTGGTTGACATGAGACAGGGGACACTGAGGGTGGTTGACATGAAACAGAGGGCACTGAGGGTGGTTGACATGAGACAGAGTACACTGAGGGTGGTTGACATGAGACATAAGACACTGAGGGTGGTTGACATGAGACAAGAGACACTGAGGGTGGTTGATATGATACATAGAGGACACTGAGGGTGGTTGACATGAGACAGAGTACACCGAATGTGGTTGACATGAGACAGAGGACACTGAGGGTGGTTGACATGAGACAAGGGACACTGAGGGTGGTTGATATGAGACAGAGGACACTGAGGATGGTTGACATGAGACAGAGGACACTGAGGGTGGTTGACATGAGACAAGGGACACTGAGGGTGGTTGACACGAGAAAGAGTACACTGAGCGTGGTTGACATGAGACGGAGTACATTTATGGTGCTTTATTTGAGACAGAGGGCACTGATGGTGGTTGACCTGAGACAGAGGACGCTGAGGGTGGTTGACATGTGACAGAGGACACTGAGTGTGGTTGACAAGAGACAGATGACACTGAGGGTGGTTGACATGAGGAAAGGGACACTGAGGGTGGCTGACATGAGACATAGGACACTGAGGGTGGTGGACATGAGACAGAGGACACTGAGGGTGTTTGACATGAGACAGAGGACACTGAGGGTGGTTGATATGAGACAGAGGACACTGAGGGTGGTTGACATGAGACAGAGGACACTGAGGGTGGTTGACGTGAGACAGGGGACACTGAGGGTGGTTGACATGAGACAGAGTACACCGAGAGTGGTTGACATAAGACAGAGGACACTGAGGGTGGTTGACATGAGACAAGGGACACTGAGGGTGGTTTATATGAGACAGAGGACACTGAGGATGGTTGACATGAGACAGAGGACACTGAAGGTGGTTGACATGATACAGGGGACACTGAGGGGGGTTGACATGAGACAGCGGACACTAGGGGTGGTTGACATGAGACAGGGGACACTGAGGGTGGCTGACATGAGACATAGGACACTGAGGGTGGTTGACATGAGACAGGGGACATTGAGGGTGGTTGACACGAGACAGAGGACAATGAGGGTGGTTGATATGAGACAGAGGACAATGAGGGTGGTTGACATGAGACAGAGGACACTAGGGGTGGTTGACATGAGACAGAGGACATTGAGGGTGGTTGACATGAGACAGAGGACACTGAGGGTGGTTGATATGAGACAGAGGACACTGAGGGTGGTTGACATGAGACAGAGGACACTGAGGGTGGTTGACATGAGACAGAGTACACTGAGGGTGGTTGACATGAGACAGAGCACTCTGAGGGTGGTTCACATGAGACAGAGGACACTGAGGGTGGTTGACATGAGACAAGGGACACTGAGGGTGGTTGACATGAGACAGAGTACACTGAGGGTGGTTGACATGAGACAGAGGACACTGAGGGTGGTTGACCTGAGACAAGGGACACTGAGGGTGGTTGATATGAGACAGAGGACACTGAGGGTGGTTGATATGAGACAGAGGACACTGAGGGTGGTTGACATGAGACAGGGGACACTGAGGGTGGTTGACATGAGACAGAGTACACCGAGAGTGGTTGACATAAGACAGAGGACACTGAGGGTGGTTGACATGAGACAGAGTACACCGAGAGTGGTTGACATGAGACAGAGGACACTGAGGGTGGTTGATATGAGACAGAGGACACTGAGGATGGTTGACATGAGACAGAGGACACTGAGGGTGGTTGACATGATACAGGGGACACTGAGGGTGGTTGACATGAGACAGGGGACACTGAGGGTGGTTGACATGAAACAGAGGGCACTGAGGGTGGTTGACATGAGACAGAGTACACTGAGGGTGGTTGACATGAGACATAAGACACTGAGGGTGGTTGACATGAGACAAGAGACACTGAGGGTGGTTGATATGATACATAGAGGACACTGAGGGTGGTTGACATGAGACAGAGTACACCGAATGTGGTTGACATGAGACAGAGGACACTGAGGGTGGTTGACATGAGACAAGGGACACTGAGGGTGGTTGATATGAGACAGAGGACACTGAGGATGGTTGACATGAGACAGAGGACACTGAGGGTGGTTGACATGAGACAAGGGACACTGAGGGTGGTTGACACGAGAAAGAGTACACTGAGCGTGGTTGACATGAGACGGAGTACATTTATGGTGCTTTATTTGAGACAGAGGGCACTGATGGTGGTTGACCTGAGACAGAGGACGCTGAGGGTGGTTGACATGTGACAGAGGACACTGAGTGTGGTTGACAAGAGACAGATGACACTGAGGGTGGTTGACATGAGGAAAGGGACACTGAGGGTGGCTGACATGAGACATAGGACACTGAGGGTGGTGGACATGAGACAGAGGACACTGAGGGTGTTTGACATGAGACAGAGGACACTGAGGGTGGTTGATATGAGACAGAGGACACTGAGGGTGGTTGACATGAGACAGAGGACACTGAGGGTGGTTGACGTGAGACAGGGGACACTGAGGGTGGTTGACATGAGACAGAGTACACCGAGAGTGGTTGACATAAGACAGAGGACACTGAGGGTGGTTGACATGAGACAAGGGACACTGAGGGTGGTTTATATGAGACAGAGGACACTGAGGATGGTTGACATGAGACAGAGGACACTGAAGGTGGTTGACATGATACAGGGGACACTGAGGGGGGTTGACATGAGACAGCGGACACTAGGGGTGGTTGACATGAGACAGGGGACACTGAGGGTGGCTGACATGAGACATAGGACACTGAGGGTGGTTGACATGAGACAGGGGACATGGAGGGTGGTTGACACGAGACAGAGGACAATGAGGGTGGTTGATATGAGACAGAGGACAATGAGGGTGGTTGACATGAGACAGAGGACACTAGGGGTGGTTGACATGAGACAGGGGACACTGAGGGTGGTTGACATGAGACAGAGGACACTGAGGGTGGTTGACATGAGACAGAGTACACTGAGGGTGGTTGACATGAGACAGAGGACACTGAGGGTGGTTGACATGAGACAGAGGACACTGAGGGTGGTTGACATGAGACAGAGAACACTAAGGGTGGTTGACATGAGACAGAGGACACTGAGGGTGGTTGATATGAGACAGAGGACACTGAGGGTGGTTGACATGAGACAGAGGACACTGAGGGTGGTTGACATGAGACAGAGTACACTGAGGGTGGTTGACATGAGACAGAGCACTCTGAGGGTGGTTGACATGAGACAGAGGACACTGAGGGTGGTTGACATGAGACAAGGGACACTGAGGGTGGTTGACATGAGACAGAGTACACTGAGGGTGGTTGACATGAGACAGAGGACACTGAGGGTGGTTGACCTGAGACAAGGGACACTGAGGGTGGTTGATATGAGACAGAGGACACTGAGGGTGGTTGATATGAGACAGAGGACACTGAGGGTGGTTGACATGAGACAGGGGACACTGAGGGTGGTTGACATGAGACAGAGTACACCGAGAGTGGTTGACATAAGACAGAGGACACTGAGGGTGGTTGACATGAGACAGAGTACACCGAGAGTGGTTGACATGAGACAGAGGACACTGAGGGTGGTTGATATGAGACAGAGGACACTGAGGATGGTTGACATGAGACAGAGGACACTGAGGGTGGTTGACATGATACAGGGGACACTGAGGGTGGTTGACATGAGACAGGGGACACTGAGGGTGGTTGACATGAAACAGAGGGCACTGAGGGTGGTTGACATGAGACAGAGTACACTGAGGGTGGTTGACATGAGACAGAAGACACTGAGGGTGGTTGACATGAGACAAGAGACACTGAGGGTGGTTGATATGATACATAGAGGACACTGAGGGTGGTTGACATGAGACAGAGTACACCGAATGTGGTTGACATGAGACAGAGGACACTGAGGGTGGTTGACATGAGACAAGGGACACTGAGGGTGGTTGATAGGAGACAGAGGACACTGAGGATGGTTGACATGAGACAGAGGACACTGAGGGTGGTTGACATGATACAGGGGACACTGAGGGTGGTTGACATGAGACAGAGGACACTGAGGGTGCTTGACATGAGACAGAGGACTCTGAGGGTGCTTGACATGAGACAGAGGACTCTGAGTGTAGTTGACACGAGACAGAGGACACTGAGGGTAGTTGACACGAGACAGAGGACACTGAGGGTGGTTGACATGAGACAGAGGACACTGAGGGTGGCTGATATGAGACAGAGGACACTGAGGGTGGTTGACATGAGACAGAGGACACTGAGGGTGGTTGACATGAGACAGAGGACACTGAGGGTGGTTGAGATGAGACAGAGGACAATGAGGGTGGTTGTCATGAGACAGAGGACACTGAGGGTGGTTGACATGATACTGGGGACACTGAGGGTGGTTGACATGAGACAGGGGACACTGAGGGTGGTTGGCATGAGACAGGGGACACTGAGGGTGGTTGACATGAGACAGAGTACACTGAGGGTGGTTGACATGAGAAAGAGTACACTGGGGGTGGTTGACATGAGACAGAGGACACTGGGGGTGGTTGACATGAGACAAGGAACACTGAGGGTGGTTGACACGAGAAAGAGTACACTGAGCGTGGTTGACATGAGACAGAGTACACTTATGGTGCTTGATTTGAGACAGAGGGCACTGATGGTGGTTGACCTGAGACAGAGGACGCTGAGGGTGGTTGACATGTGACAGAGGACACTGAGTGTGGTTGACAAGAGACAGATGACACTGAGGGTGGTGGACATGAGGAAGGGGACACTGAGGGTGGCTGACATGAGACATAGGACACTGAGGGTGGTGGACATGAGACAGAGGACACTGAGGGTGTTTGACATGAGACACAGGACACTGAGGGTGGTTGATATGAGACAGAGGACACTGAGGGTGGTTGACATGAGACAGAGGACACTGAGGGTGGTTGACATGAGACAGAGGACACTGAGGGTGGTTGACATGAGACAGAGGACATTGAGGGTGGTTGAGATGAGACAGAGGACAATGAGGGTGGTTGACATGAGACAGAGGACACTGAGGGTGGTTGACATGAGACAGAGGACACTAGGGGTGGTTGACATGAGACAGAGTACACTGAGGGTGGTTGACACGAGACAGAGTACACTGAGGGTGGTTGACATGAGACAGAGGACACTGGGGTTGGTTGACATGAGACAAGGGACACTGAGGGTGGTTGACATGAGACAGAGTACACTTATGGTGCTTGACTTGAGACAGAGGGCACTGATGGTGGTTGACCTGAGACAGAGGACGCTGAGGGTGGTTGATATGTGACAGAGGACACTGAGTGTGGTTGACAAGAGACAGATGACACTGAGGGTGGTTGACATGTGACAGAGGACACTGAGGGTGGTTGACATGAGGAAGGGCACACTGAGGGTGGCTGACATGAGACATAGGACACTGAGGGTGGTTGACATGAGACAGGGGACACTGAGGGTGGTTGACATGAGACAGAGGACACTAGGGGTGGTTGACATGAGACAGGGGACACTGAGGGTGGTTGACATGAGACAGAGTACACTGAGGGTGGTTGCCATGAGACAGAAGACACTGAGGGTGGTTGACATGAGACAAGGGACATTGAGGGTGGTTGATATGAGACAGTGGACACTGAGGGTGGTTGACATGAGACAGAGTACACCGAATGTGGTTGACATGAGACAGAGGACACTGAGGGTGGTTGACATGAGACAAGGGACACTGAGGGTGGTTGATATGAGACAGAGGACACTGAGGATGGTTGACATGAGACAGAGGACACTGAGGGTGGTTGACATGAGACAGAAGACACTGAGGGTGGTTGACATGAGACAAGGGACACTGAAGGTGGTTGATATGAGACAGTGGACACTGAGGGTGGTTGACATGAGACAGAGTACACCGAATGTGGTTGACATGAGACAGAGGACACTGAGGGTGGTTGACTTGAGACAGAAGGCACAGATGGTGGTTGTCCTGAGACAGAGGACGCTGAGGGTGGTTGACATGAGACAGAGGACACTGAGGGTGGTTGACATGAGACAGAGGACGCTGAGGGTGGTTGACACGAGACAGAGGACGCTGAGGGTGGTTGACATGAGACAGAGGACACTGAGGGTGGTTGACATGAGACAGAGTACACTGATGGTGCTTGACTTGAGACAGAGGGCACTGATGGTGGTTGACCTGAGACAGAGGACGCTGAGGGTGGTTGACATGTGACAGAGGACACTGAGTGTGGTTGACATCAGACAGATGACACTGAGGGTGGTTGACATGTGACAGAGGACACTGAGGGTGGTTGACATGAGGCAGGGGACACTGAGGGTGGCTGACATGAGACAGAGGACACTGAGGGTGGTTGACATGAGACAGTGGACATTGAGGGTGGTTGACACGAGACAGAGGACAATGAGGGTGGTTGATATGAGACAGAGGACAATGAGTGTGGTTGACATGAGACAGAGGACACTGAGGGTGGTTGATATGAGACAGAGGACAATGAGGATGGTTGACATGAGACAGAGGACACTGAGGGTGGTTGACATGAGACAGAGTACACTGAGGGTGGTTGACATGAGACAGAGGACACTGAGGGTGGTTGACATGAGACAGAGGACACTGAGGGTGGTTGACATGAGACAGAGAACACTAAGGGTGGTTGACATGAGACAGAGGACACTGAGGGTAGTTGACATGAGACAGAGGACACTGAGGGTAGTTGACATGAGACATAAGACACTGAGGGTGGTTGACATGAGACAAGAGACACTGAGGGTGGTTGATATGATACATAGAGGACACTGAGGGTGGTTGACATGAGACAGAGTACACCGAATGTGGTTGACATGAGACAGAGGACACTGAGGGTGGTTGACATGAGACAAGGGACACTGAGGGTGGTTGATATGAGACAGAGGACACTGAGGATGGTTGACATGAGACAGAGGACACTGAGGGTGGTTGACATGAGACAAGGGACACTGAGGGTGGTTGACACGAGAAAGAGTACACTGAGCGTGGTTGACATGAGACGGAGTACATTTATGGTGCTTTATTTGAGACAGAGGGCACTGATGGTGGTTGACCTGAGACAGAGGACGCTGAGGGTGGTTGACATGTGACAGAGGACACTGAGTGTGGTTGACAAGAGACAGATGACACTGAGGGTGGTTGACATGAGGAAAGGGACACTGAGGGTGGCTGACATGAGACATAGGACACTGAGGGTGGTGGACATGAGACAGAGGACACTGAGGGTGTTTGACATGAGACAGAGGACACTGAGGGTGGTTGATATGAGACAGAGGACACTGAGGGTGGTTGACATGAGACAGAGGACACTGAGGGTGGTTGACGTGAGACAGGGGACACTGAGGGTGGTTGACATGAGACAGAGTACACCGAGAGTGGTTGACATAAGACAGAGGACACTGAGGGTGGTTGACATGAGACAAGGGACACTGAGGGTGGTTTATATGAGACAGAGGACACTGAGGATGGTTGACATGAGACAGAGGACACTGAAGGTGGTTGACATGATACAGGGGACACTGAGGGGGGTTGACATGAGACAGCGGACACTAGGGGTGGTTGACATGAGACAGGGGACACTGAGGGTGGCTGACATGAGACATAGGACACTGAGGGTGGTTGACATGAGACAGGGGACATTGAGGGTGGTTGACACGAGACAGAGGACAATGAGGGTGGTTGATATGAGACAGAGGACAATGAGGGTGGTTGACATGAGACAGAGGACACTAGGGGTGGTTGACATGAGACAGAGGACATTGAGGGTGGTTGACATGAGACAGAGGACACTGAGGGTGGTTGATATGAGACAGAGGACACTGAGGGTGGTTGACATGAGACAGAGGACACTGAGGGTGGTTGACATGAGACAGAGTACACTGAGGGTGGTTGACATGAGACAGAGCACTCTGAGGGTGGTTCACATGAGACAGAGGACACTGAGGGTGGTTGACATGAGACAAGGGACACTGAGGGTGGTTGACATGAGACAGAGTACACTGAGGGTGGTTGACATGAGACAGAGGACACTGAGGGTGGTTGACCTGAGACAAGGGACACTGAGGGTGGTTGATATGAGACAGAGGACACTGAGGGTGGTTGATATGAGACAGAGGACACTGAGGGTGGTTGACATGAGACAGGGGACACTGAGGGTGGTTGACATGAGACAGAGTACACCGAGAGTGGTTGACATAAGACAGAGGACACTGAGGGTGGTTGACATGAGACAGAGTACACCGAGAGTGGTTGACATGAGACAGAGGACACTGAGGGTGGTTGATATGAGACAGAGGACACTGAGGATGGTTGACATGAGACAGAGGACACTGAGGGTGGTTGACATGATACAGGGGACACTGAGGGTGGTTGACATGAGACAGGGGACACTGAGGGTGGTTGACATGAAACAGAGGGCACTGAGGGTGGTTGACATGAGACAGAGTACACTGAGGGTGGTTGACATGAGACATAAGACACTGAGGGTGGTTGACATGAGACAAGAGACACTGAGGGTGGTTGATATGATACATAGAGGACACTGAGGGTGGTTGACATGAGACAGAGTACACCGAATGTGGTTGACATGAGACAGAGGACACTGAGGGTGGTTGACATGAGACAAGGGACACTGAGGGTGGTTGATATGAGACAGAGGACACTGAGGATGGTTGACATGAGACAGAGGACACTGAGGGTGGTTGACATGAGACAAGGGACACTGAGGGTGGTTGACACGAGAAAGAGTACACTGAGCGTGGTTGACATGAGACGGAGTACATTTATGGTGCTTTATTTGAGACAGAGGGCACTGATGGTGGTTGACCTGAGACAGAGGACGCTGAGGGTGGTTGACATGTGACAGAGGACACTGAGTGTGGTTGACAAGAGACAGATGACACTGAGGGTGGTTGACATGAGGAAAGGGACACTGAGGGTGGCTGACATGAGACATAGGACACTGAGGGTGGTGGACATGAGACAGAGGACACTGAGGGTGTTTGACATGAGACAGAGGACACTGAGGGTGGTTGATATGAGACAGAGGACACTGAGGGTGGTTGACATGAGACAGAGGACACTGAGGGTGGTTGACGTGAGACAGGGGACACTGAGGGTGGTTGACATGAGACAGAGTACACCGAGAGTGGTTGACATAAGACAGAGGACACTGAGGGTGGTTGACATGAGACAAGGGACACTGAGGGTGGTTTATATGAGACAGAGGACACTGAGGATGGTTGACATGAGACAGAGGACACTGAAGGTGGTTGACATGATACAGGGGACACTGAGGGGGGTTGACATGAGACAGCGGACACTAGGGGTGGTTGACATGAGACAGGGGACACTGAGGGTGGCTGACATGAGACATAGGACACTGAGGGTGGTTGACATGAGACAGGGGACATTGAGGGTGGTTGACACGAGACAGAGGACAATGAGGGTGGTTGATATGAGACAGAGGACAATGAGGGTGGTTGACATGAGACAGAGGACACTAGGGGTGGTTGACATGAGACAGGGGACACTAGGGGTGGTTGACATGAGACAGGGGACACTGAGGGTGGTTGACATGAGACAGAGGACACTGAGGGTGGTTGACATGAGACAGAGTACACTGAGGGTGGTTGACATGAGACAGAGGACACTGAGGGTGGTTGACATGAGACAGAGGACACTGAGGGTGGTTGACATGAGACAGAGAACACTAAGGGTGGTTGACATGAGACAGAGGACACTGAGGGTAGTTGACATGAGACAGAGGACACTGAGGGTAGTTGACATGAGACAGAGGACACTGAGGGTGGTTGACATGAGACAGAGGACATTGAGGGTGGTTGACATGAGACAGAGGACACTGAGGGTGGTTGATATGAGACAGAGGACACTGAGGGTGGTTGACATGAGACAGAGGACACTGAGGGTGGTTGACATGAGACAGAGTACACTGAGGGTGGTTGACATGAGACAGAGCACTCTGAGGGTGGTTGACATGAGACAGAGGACACTGAGGGTGGTTGACATGAGACAAGGGACACTGAGGGTGGTTGATATGAGACAGAGGACACTGAGGGTGGTTGATATGAGACAGAGGACACTGAGGGTGGTTGACATGAGACAGGGGACACTGAGGGTGGTTGACATGAGACAGAGTACACCGAGAGTGGTTGACATAAGACAGAGGACACTGAGGGTGGTTGACATGAGACAGAGTACACCGAGAGTGGTTGACATGAGACAGAGGACACTGAGGGTGGTTGATATGAGACAGAGGACACTGAGGATGGTTGACATGAGACAGAGGACACTGAGGGTGGTTGACATGATACAGGGGACACTGAGGGTGGTTGACATGAGACAGGGGACACTGAGGGTGGTTGACATGAAACAGAGGGCACTGAGGGTGGTTGACATGAGACAGAGTACACTGAGGGTGGTTGACATGAGACAGAAGACACTGAGGGTGGTTGACATGAGACAAGAGACACTGAGGGTGGTTGATATGATACATAGAGGACACTGAGGGTGGTTGACATGAGACAGAGTACACCGAATGTGGTTGACATGAGACAGAGGACACTGAGGGTGGTTGACATGAGACAAGGGACACTGAGGGTGGTTGATAGGAGACAGAGGACACTGAGGATGGTTGACATGAGACAGAGGACACTGAGGGTGGTTGACATGATACAGGGGACACTGAGGGTGGTTGACATGAGACAGAGGACACTGAGGGTGCTTGACATGAGACAGAGGACTCTGAGTGTAGTTGACATGAGACAGAGGACACTGAGGGTAGTTGACACGAGACAGAGGACACTGAGGGTGGTTGACATGAGACAGAGGACACTGAGGGTGGTTGACATGAGACAGAGGACACTGAGGGTGGCTGATATGAGACAGAGGACACTGAGGGTGGTTGACATGAGACAGAGGACACTGAGGGTGGTTGACATGAGACAGAGGACACTGAGGGTGGTTGAGATGAGACAGAGGACAATGAGGGTGGTTGTCATGAGACAGAGGACACTGAGGGTGGTTGACATGATACTGGGGACACTGAGGGTGGTTGACATGAGACAGGGGACACTGAGGGTGGTTGGCATGAGACAGGGGACACTGAGGGTGGTTGACATGAGACAGAGTACACTGAGGGTGGTTGACATGAGAAAGAGTACACTGGGGGTGGTTGACATGAGACAGAGGACACTGGGGGTGGTTGACATGAGACAAGGAACACTGAGGGTGGTTGACACGAGAAAGAGTACACTGAGCGTGGTTGACATGAGACAGAGTACACTTATGGTGCTTGATTTGAGACAGAGGGCACTGATGGTGGTTGACCTGAGACAGAGGACGCTGAGGGTGGTTGACATGTGACAGAGGACACTGAGTGTGGTTGACAAGAGACAGATGACACTGAGGGTGGTGGACATGAGGAAGGGGACACTGAGGGTGGCTGACATGAGACATAGGACACTGAGGGTGGTGGACATGAGACAGAGGACACTGAGGGTGTTTGACATGAGACACAGGACACTGAGGGTGGTTGATATGAGACAGAGGACACTGAGGGTGGTTGACATGAGACAGAGGACACTGAGGGTGGTTGACATGAGACAGAGGACACTGAGGGTGGTTGACATGAGACAGAGGACATTGAGGGTGGTTGAGATGAGACAGAGGACAATGAGGGTGGTTGACATGAGACAGAGGACACTGAGGGTGGTTGACATGAGACAGAGGACACTAGGGGTGGTTGACATGAGACAGAGTACACTGAGGGTGGTTGACACGAGACAGAGTACACTGAGGGTGGTTGACATGAGACAGAGGACACTGGGGTTGGTTGACATGAGACAAGGGACACTGAGGGTGGTTGACATGAGACAGAGTACACTTATGGTGCTTGACTTGAGACAGAGGGCACTGATGGTGGTTGACCTGAGACAGAGGACGCTGAGGGTGGTTGATATGTGACAGAGGACACTGAGTGTGGTTGACAAGAGACAGATGACACTGAGGGTGGTTGACATGTGACAGAGGACACTGAGGGTGGTTGACATGAGGAAGGGCACACTGAGGGTGGCTGACATGAGACATAGGACACTGAGGGTGGTTGACATGAGACAGGGGACACTGAGGGTGGTTGACATGAGACAGAGGACACTAGGGGTGGTTGACATGAGACAGGGGACACTGAGGGTGGTTGACATGAGACAGAGTACACTGAGGGTGGTTGCCATGAGACAGAAGACACTGAGGGTGGTTGACATGAGACAAGGGACATTGAGGGTGGTTGATATGAGACAGTGGACACTGAGGGTGGTTGACATGAGACAGAGTACACCGAATGTGGTTGACATGAGACAGAGGACACTGAGGGTGGTTGACATGAGACAAGGGACACTGAGGGTGGTTGATATGAGACAGAGGACACTGAGGATGGTTGACATGAGACAGAGGACACTGAGGGTGGTTGACATGAGACAGAAGACACTGAGGGTGGTTGACATGAGACAAGGGACACTGAGGGTGGTTGATATGAGACAGTGGACACTGAGGGTGGTTGACATGAGACAGAGTACACCGAATGTGGTTGACATGAGACAGAGGACACTGAGGGTGGTTGACTTGAGACAGAAGGCACAGATGGTGGTTGTCCTGAGACAGAGGACGCTGAGGGTGGTTGACATGAGACAGAGGACACTGAGGGTGGTTGACATGAGACAGAGGACGCTGAGGGTGGTTGACACGAGACAGAGGACGCTGAGGGTGGTTGACATGAGACAGAGGACACTGAGGGTGGTTGACATGAGACAGAGTACACTGATGGTGCTTGACTTGAGACAGAGGGCACTGATGGTGGTTGACCTGAGACAGAGGACGCTGAGGGTGGTTGACATGTGACAGAGGACACTGAGTGTGGTTGACATCAGACAGATGACACTGAGGGTGGTTGACATGTGACAGAGGACACTGAGGGTGGTTGACATGAGGCAGGGGACACTGAGGGTGGCTGACATGAGACAGAGGACACTGAGGGTGGTTGACATGAGACAGTGGACATTGAGGGTGGTTGACACGAGACAGAGGACAATGAGGGTGGTTGATATGAGACAGAGGACAATGAGTGTGGTTGACATGAGACAGAGGACACTGAGGGTGGTTGATATGAGACAGAGGACAATGAGGATGGTTGACATGAGACAGAGGACACTGAGGGTGGTTGACATGAGACAGAGTACACTGAGGGTGGTTGACATGAGACAGAGGACACTGAGGGTGGTTGACATGAGACAGAGGACACTGAGGGTGGTTGACATGAGACAGAGAACACTAAGGGTGGTTGACATGAGACAGAGGACACTGAGGGTAGTTGACATGAGACAGAGGACACTGAGGGTAGTTGACATGAGACAGAGGACACTGAGGGTGGTTGACATGAGACAGAGGACATTGAGGGTGGTTGACATGAGACAGAGGACACTGAGGGTGGTTGATATGAGACAGAGGACACTGAGGGTGGTTGACATGAGACAGAGGACACTGAGGGTGGTTGACATGAGACAGAGTACACTGAGGGTGGTTGACATGAGACAGAGCACTCTGAGGGTGGTTGACATGAGACAGAGGACACTGAGGGTGGTTGACATGAGACAAGGGACACTGAGGGTGGTTGACATGAGACAGAGTACACTGAGGGTGGTTGACATGAGACAGAGGACACTGAGGGTGGTTGACCTGAGACAAGGGACACTGAGGGTGGTTGATATGAGACAGAGGACACTGAGGGTGGTTGATATGAGACAGAGGACACTGAGGGTGGTTGACATGAGACAGGGGACACTGAGGGTGGTTGACATGAGACAGAGTACACCGAGAGTGGTTGACATAAGACAGAGGACACTGAGGGTGGTTGACATGAGACAGAGTACACCGAGAGTGGTTGACATGAGACAGAGGACACTGAGGGTGGTTGATATGAGACAGAGGACACTGAGGATGGTTGACATGAGACAGAGGACACTGAGGGTGGTTGACATGATACAGGGGACACTGAGGGTGGTTGACATGAGACAGGGGACACTGAGGGTGGTTGACATGAAACAGAGGGCACTGAGGGTGGTTGACATGAGACAGAGTACACTGAGGGTGGTTGACATGAGACAGAAGACACTGAGGGTGGTTGACATGAGACAAGAGACACTGAGGGTGGTTGATATGATACATAGAGGACACTGAGGGTGGTTGACATGAGACAGAGTACACCGAATGTGGTTGACATGAGACAGAGGACACTGAGGGTGATTGACATGAGACAAGGGACACTGAGGGTGGTTGATAGGAGACAGAGGACACTGAGGATGGTTGACATGAGACAGAGGACACTGAGGGTGGTTGACATGATACAGGGGACACTGAGGGTGGTTGACATGAGACAGAGGACACTGAGGGTGGTTGACATGAGACAGAGGACTCTGAGTGTAGTTGACATGAGACAGAGGACACTGAGGGTAGTTGACACGAGACAGAGGACACTGAGGGTGGTTGACATGAGACAGAGGACACTGAGGGTGGTTGACATGAGACAGAGGACACTGAGGGTGGCTGATATGAGACAGAGGACACTGAGGGTGGTTGACATGAGACAGAGGACACTGAGGGTGGTTGACATGAGACAGAGGACACTGAGGGTGGTTGAGATGAGACAGAGGACAATGAGGGTGGTTGTCATGAGACAGAGGACACTGAGGGTGGTTGACATGATACTGGGGACACTGACGGTGGTTGACATGAGACAGGGGACACTGAGGGTGGTTGGCATGAGACAGGGGACACTGAGGGTGGTTGACATGAGACAGAGTACACTGAGGGTGGTTGACATGAGAAAGAGTACACTGGGGGTGGTTGACATGAGACAGAGGACACTGGGGGTGGTTGACATGAGACAAGGAACACTGAGGGTGGTTGACACGAGAAAGAGTACACTGAGCGTGGTTGACATGAGACAGAGTACACTTATGGTGCTTGATTTGAGACAGAGGGCACTGATGGTGGTTGACCTGAGACAGAGGACGCTGAGGGTGGTTGACATGTGACAGAGGACACTGAGTGTGGTTGACAAGAGACAGATGACACTGAGGGTGGTGGACATGAGGAAGGGGACACTGAGGGTGGCTGACATGAGACATAGGACACTGAGGGTGGTGGACATGAGACAGAGGACACTGAGGGTGTTTGACATGAGACAGAGGACACTGAGGGTGGTTGATATGAGACAGAGGACACTGAGGGTGGTTGACATGAGACAGAGGACACTGAGGGTGGTTGACATGAGACAGAGGACACTGAGGGTGGTTGACATGAGACAGAGGACATTGAGGGTGGTTGAGATGAGACAGAGGACAATGAGGGTGGTTGACATGAGACAGAGGACACTGAGGGTGGTTGACATGAGACAGAGGACACTAGGGGTGGTTGACATGAGACAGAGTACACTGAGGGTGGTTGACACGAGACAGAGTACACTGAGGGTGGTTGACATGAGACAGAGGACACTGGGGTTGGTTGACATGAGACAAGGGACACTGAGGGTGGTTGACATGAGACAGAGTACACTTATGGTGCTTGACTTGAGACAGAGGGCACTGATGGTGGTTGACCTGAGACAGAGGACGCTGAGGGTGGTTGATATGTGACAGAGGACACTGAGTGTGGTTGACAAGAGACAGATGACACTGAGGGTGGTTGACATGTGACAGAGGACACTGAGGGTGGTTGACATGAGGAAGGGCACACTGAGGGTGGCTGACATGAGACATAGGACACTGAGGGTGGTTGACATGAGACAGGGGACACTGAGGGTGGTTGACATGAGACAGAGGACACTAGGGGTGGTTGACATGAGACAGGGGACACTGAGGGTGGTTGACATGAGACAGAGTACACTGAGGGTGGTTGCCATGAGACAGAAGACACTGAGGGTGGTTGACATGAGACAAGGGACATTGAGGGTGGTTGATATGAGACAGTGGACACTGAGGGTGGTTGACATGAGACAGAGTACACCGAATGTGGTTGACATGAGACAGAGGACACTGAGGGTGGTTGACATGAGACAAGGGACACTGAGGGTGGTTGATATGAGACAGAGGACACTGAGGATGGTTGACATGAGACAGAGGACACTGAGGGTGGTTGACATGAGACAGAAGACACTGAGGGTGGTTGACATGAGACAAGGGACACTGAGGGTGGTTGATATGTGACAGTGGACACTGAGGGTGGTTGACATGAGACAGAGTACACCGAATGTGGTTGACATGAGACAGAGGACACTGAGGGTGGTTGACTTGAGACAGAAGGCACAGATGGTGGTTGTCCTGAGACAGAGGACGCTGAGGGTGGTTGACATGAGACAGAGGACACTGAGGGTGGTTGACATGAGACAGAGGACGCTGAGGGTGGTTGACACGAGACAGAGGACGCTGAGGGTGGTTGACATGAGACATAGGACACTGAGGGTGGTTGACATGAGACAGAGTACACTGATGGTGCTTGACTTGAGACAGAGGGCACTGATGGTGGTTGACCTGAGACAGAGGACGCTGAGGGTGGTTGACATGTGACAGAGGACACTGAGTGTGGTTGACATCAGACAGATGACACTGAGGGTGGTTGACATGTGACAGAGGACACTGAGGGTGGTTGACATGAGGCAGGGGACACTGAGGGTGGCTGACATGAGACAGAGGACACTGAGGGTGGTTGACATGAGACAGAGGACACTGAGGGTGGTTGACATGAGACAGAGTACACTGAGGGTGGTTGACATGAGACAGAGCACTCTGAGGGTGGTTGACATGAGACAGAGGACACTGAGGGTGGTTGACATGAGACAAGGGACACTGAGGGTGGTTGACATGAGACAGAGTACACTGAGGGTGGTTGACATGAGACAGAGGACACTGAGGGTGGTTGACCTGAGACAAGGGACACTGAGGGTGGTTGATATGAGACAGAGGACACTGAGGGTGGTTGATATGAGACAGAGGACACTGAGGGTGGTTGACATGAGACAGGGGACACTGAGGGTGGTTGACATGAGACAGAGTACACCGAGAGTGGTTGACATAAGACAGAGGACACTGAGGGTGGTTGACATGAGACAGAGTACACCGAGAGTGGTTGACATGAGACAGAGGACACTGAGGGTGGTTGATATGAGACAGAGGACACTGAGGATGGTTGACATGAGACAGAGGACACTGAGGGTGGTTGACATGATACAGGGGACACTGAGGGTGGTTGACATGAGACAGGGGACACTGAGGGTGGTTGACATGAAACAGAGGGCACTGAGGGTGGTTGACATGAGACAGAGTACACTGAGGGTGGTTGACATGAGACAGAAGACACTGAGGGTGGTTGACATGAGACAAGAGACACTGAGGGTGGTTGATATGATACATAGAGGACACTGAGGGTGGTTGACATGAGACAGAGTACACCGAATGTGGTTGACATGAGACAGAGGACACTGAGGGTGATTGACATGAGACAAGGGACACTGAGGGTGGTTGATAGGAGACAGAGGACACTGAGGATGGTTGACATGAGACAGAGGACACTGAGGGTGGTTGACATGATACAGGGGACACTGAGGGTGGTTGACATGAGACAGAGGACACTGAGGGTGGTTGACATGAGACAGAGGACTCTGAGTGTAGTTGACATGAGACAGAGGACACTGAGGGTAGTTGACACGAGACAGAGGACACTGAGGGTGGTTGACATGAGACAGAGGACACTGAGGGTGGTTGACATGAGACAGAGGACACTGAGGGTGGCTGATATGAGACAGAGGACACTGAGGGTGGTTGACATGAGACAGAGGACACTGAGGGTGGTTGACATGAGACAGAGGACACTGAGGGTGGTTGAGATGAGACAGAGGACAATGAGGGTGGTTGTCATGAGACAGAGGACACTGAGGGTGGTTGACATGATACTGGGGACACTGACGGTGGTTGACATGAGACAGGGGACACTGAGGGTGGTTGGCATGAGACAGGGGACACTGAGGGTGGTTGACATGAGACAGAGTACACTGAGGGTGGTTGACATGAGAAAGAGTACACTGGGGGTGGTTGACATGAGACAGAGGACACTGGGGGTGGTTGACATGAGACAAGGAACACTGAGGGTGGTTGACACGAGAAAGAGTACACTGAGCGTGGTTGACATGAGACAGAGTACACTTATGGTGCTTGATTTGAGACAGAGGGCACTGATGGTGGTTGACCTGAGACAGAGGACGCTGAGGGTGGTTGACATGTGACAGAGGACACTGAGTGTGGTTGACAAGAGACAGATGACACTGAGGGTGGTGGACATGAGGAAGGGGACACTGAGGGTGGCTGACATGAGACATAGGACACTGAGGGTGGTGGACATGAGACAGAGGACACTGAGGGTGTTTGACATGAGACAGAGGACACTGAGGGTGGTTGATATGAGACAGAGGACACTGAGGGTGGTTGACATGAGACAGAGGACACTGAGGGTGGTTGACATGAGACAGAGGACACTGAGGGTGGTTGACATGAGACAGAGGACATTGAGGGTGGTTGAGATGAGACAGAGGACAATGAGGGTGGTTGACATGAGACAGAGGACACTGAGGGTGGTTGACATGAGACAGAGGACACTAGGGGTGGTTGACATGAGACAGAGTACACTGAGGGTGGTTGACACGAGACAGAGTACACTGAGGGTGGTTGACATGAGACAGAGGACACTGGGGTTGGTTGACATGAGACAAGGGACACTGAGGGTGGTTGACATGAGACAGAGTACACTTATGGTGCTTGACTTGAGACAGAGGGCACTGATGGTGGTTGACCTGAGACAGAGGACGCTGAGGGTGGTTGATATGTGACAGAGGACACTGAGTGTGGTTGACAAGAGACAGATGACACTGAGGGTGGTTGACATGTGACAGAGGACACTGAGGGTGGTTGACATGAGGAAGGGCACACTGAGGGTGGCTGACATGAGACATAGGACACTGAGGGTGGTTGACATGAGACAGGGGACACTGAGGGTGGTTGACATGAGACAGAGGACACTAGGGGTGGTTGACATGAGACAGGGGACACTGAGGGTGGTTGACATGAGACAGAGTACACTGAGGGTGGTTGCCATGAGACAGAAGACACTGAGGGTGGTTGACATGAGACAAGGGACATTGAGGGTGGTTGATATGAGACAGTGGACACTGAGGGTGGTTGACATGAGACAGAGTACACCGAATGTGGTTGACATGAGACAGAGGACACTGAGGGTGGTTGACATGAGACAAGGGACACTGAGGGTGGTTGATATGAGACAGAGGACACTGAGGATGGTTGACATGAGACAGAGGACACTGAGGGTGGTTGACATGAGACAGAAGACACTGAGGGTGGTTGACATGAGACAAGGGACACTGAGGGTGGTTGATATGTGACAGTGGACACTGAGGGTGGTTGACATGAGACAGAGTACACCGAATGTGGTTGACATGAGACAGAGGACACTGAGGGTGGTTGACTTGAGACAGAAGGCACAGATGGTGGTTGTCCTGAGACAGAGGACGCTGAGGGTGGTTGACATGAGACAGAGGACACTGAGGGTGGTTGACATGAGACAGAGGACGCTGAGGGTGGTTGACACGAGACAGAGGACGCTGAGGGTGGTTGACATGAGACATAGGACACTGAGGGTGGTTGACATGAGACAGAGTACACTGATGGTGCTTGACTTGAGACAGAGGGCACTGATGGTGGTTGACCTGAGACAGAGGACGCTGAGGGTGGTTGACATGTGACAGAGGACACTGAGTGTGGTTGACATCAGACAGATGACACTGAGGGTGGTTGACATGTGACAGAGGACACTGAGGGTGGTTGACATGAGGCAGGGGACACTGAGGGTGGCTGACATGAGACAGAGGACACTGAGGGTGGTTGACATGAGACAGTGGACATTGAGGGTGGTTGACACGAGACAGAGGACAATGAGGGTGGTTGATATGAGACAGAGGACAATGAGTGTGGTTGACATGAGACAGAGGACACTGAGGGTGGTTGATATGAGACAGAGGACAATGAGGATGGTTGACATGAGACAGAGGACAATGAGGGTGGTTGACATGAGACAGAGGACAATGAGGGTGGTTGATATGAGACAGAGGACACTGAGGGTGGTTGATATGAGACAGAGGACAATGAGGATGGTTGACATGAGACAGAGGACACTGAGGGTGGTTGACATGAGACAGAGTACACCGAGAGTGGTTGACATAATACAGAGGACACTGAGGGTGGTTGACATGAGACAAGGGACACTGAGGGTGGTTTATATGAGACAGAGGACACTGAGGATGGTTGACATGAGACAGAGGACACTGAGGGTGGTTGACATGATACAGGGGACACTGAGGGTGGTTGACATGAGACAGCGGACACTAGGGGTGGTTGACATGAGACAGGGGACACTGAGGGTGGCTGACATGAGACATATGACGCTGAGGGTGGTTGACATGAGACAGAGGACACTGAGGGTGGTTGACATGAGACAGAGTACACTGATGGTGCTTGACTTGAGACAGAGGGCACTGATGGTGGTTGACCTGAGACAGAGGACGCTGAGGGTGGTTGACATGTGACAGAGGACACTGAGTGTGGTTGACATCAGACAGATGACACTGAGGGTGGTTGACATGTGACAGAGGACACTGAGGGTGGTTGACATGAGGCAGGGGACACTGAGGGTGGCTGACATGAGACAGAGGACACTGAGGGTGGTTGACATGAGACAGTGGACATTGAGGGTGGTTGACACGAGACAGAGGACAATGAGGGTGGTTGATATGAGACAGAGGACAATGAGTGTGGTTGACATGAGACAGAGGACACTGAGGGTGGTTGATATGAGACAGAGAACAATGAGGATGGTTGACATGAGACAGAGGACAATGAGGGTGGTTGACATGAGACAGAGGACAATGAGGGTGGTTGATATGAGACAGAGGACACTGAGGGTGGTTGATATGAGACAGAGGACAATGAGGGTGGTTGACATGAGACAGAGGACACTGAGGGTGGTTGACATGAGACAGAGTACACCGAGAGTGGTTGACATAAGACAGAGGACACTGAGGGTGGTTGACATGAGACAAGGGACACTGAGGGTGGTTTATATGAGACAGAGGACACTGAGGATGGTTGACATGAGACAGAGGACACTGAGGGTGGTTGACATGATACAGGGGACACTGAGGGTGGTTGACATGAGACAGCGGACACTAGGGGTGGTTGACATGAGACAGGGGACACTGAGGGTGGCTGACATGAGACATAGGACACTGAGGGTGGTTGACATGAGACAGGGGACATTGAGGGTGGTTGACACGAGACAGAGGACAATGAGGGTGGTTGATATGAGACAGAGGACAATGAGGGTGGTTGACATGAGACAGAGGACAGTGAGGGTGGTTGATATGAGACAAGGGACACTGAGGGTGGTTGACATGAGACAGGGGACACTGAGGGTGGTTGACATGAGACAGAGGACACTAGGGGTGGTTGACATGAGACAGGGGACACTGAGGGTGGTTGACATGAGACAGAGGACACTGAGGGTGGTTGACATGAGACAGAGTACACTGAGGGTGGTTGACATGAGACAGAGGACACTGAGGGTGGTTGACATGAGACAGAGGACACTGAGGGTGGTTGACATGAGACAGAGGACACTGAGGGTGGTTGACATGAGACAGAGAACACTGAGGGTGGTTGACATGAGACAGAGGACACTGAGGGTAGTTGACATGAGACAGAGGACACTGAGGGTAGTTGACATGAGACAGAGGACACTGAGGGTGGTTGACATGAGACAGAGGACATTGAGGGTGGTTGACATGAGACAGAGGACACTGAGGGTGGTTGATATGAGACAGAGGACACTGAGGGTGGTTGACATGAGACAGAGGACACTGAGGGTGGTTGACATGAGACAGAGTACACTGAGGGTGGTTGACATGAGACAGAGCACTCTGAGGGTGGTTGACATGAGACAGAGGACACTGAGGGTGGTTGACATGAGACAAGGGACACTGAGGGTGGTTGACATGAGACAGAGTACACTGAGGGTGGTTGACATGAGACAGAGGACACTGAGGGTGGTTGACCTGAGACAAGGGACACTGAGGGTGGTTGATATGAGACAGAGGACACTGAGGGTGGTTGATATGAGACAGAGGACACTGAGGGTGGTTGACATGAGACAGGGGACACTGAGGGTGGTTGACATGAGACAGAGTACACCGAGAGTGGTTGACATAAGACAGAGGGCACTGAGGGTGGTTGACATGAGACAGAGTACACCGAGAGTGGTTGACATGAGACAGAGGACACTGAGGGTGGTTGATATGAGACAGAGGACACTGAGGATGGTTGACATGAGACAGAGGACACTGAGGGTGGTTGACATGATACAGGGGACACTGAGGGTGGTTGACATGAGACAGAGGACACTAGGGGTGGTTGACATGAGACAGGGGACACTGAGGGTGGTTGACATGAGACAGAGGGCACTGAGGGTGGTTGACATGAGACAGAAGACACTGAGGGTGGTTGATATGAGACAAGAGACACTGAGGGTGGTTGATATGAGACATAGAGGACACTGAGGGTGGTTGACATGAGACAGAGTACACCGAATGTGGTTGACATGAGACAGAGGACACTGAGGGTGGTTGACATGAGACAAGGAACACTGAGGGTGGTTGATATGAGACAGAGGACACTGATGATGGTTGACATGAGACAGAGGACACTGAGGGTGGTTGACATGATACAGGGGACACTGAGGGTGGTTGACATGAGACATAGGACACTGAGGGTGGTTGACATGAGGCAGGGGACACTGAGGGTGGCTGACATGAGACAGAGGACACTGAGGGTGGTTGACATGAGACAGTGGACATTGAGGGTGGTTGACACGAGACAGAGGACAATGAGGGTGGTTGATATGAGACAGAGGACAATGAGTGTGGTTGACATGAGACAGAGGACACTGAGGGTGGTTGATATGAGACAGAGGACAATGAGGATGGTTGACATGAGACAGAGGACAATGAGGGTGGTTGACATGAGACAGAGGACAATGAGGGTGGTTGATATGAGACAGAGGACACTGAGGGTGGTTGATATGAGACAGAGGACAATGAGGGTGGTTGACATGAGACAGAGGACACTGAGGGTGGTTGACATGAGACAGAGTACACCGAGAGTGGTTGACATAAGACAGAGGACACTGAGGGTGGTTGACATGAGACAAGGGACACTGAGGGTGGTTTATATGAGACAGAGGACACTGAGGATGGTTGACATGAGACAGAGGACACTGAGGGTGGTTGACATGATACAGGGGACACTGAGGGTGGTTGACATGAGACAGCGGACACTAGGGGTGGTTGACATGAGACAGGGGACACTGAGGGTGGCTGACATGAGACATAGGACGCTGAGGGTGGTTGACATGAGACAGAGGACACTGAGGGTGGTTGACATGAGACAGAGTACACTGATGGTGCTTGACTTGAGACAGAGGGCACTGATGGTGGTTGACCTGAGACAGAGGACGCTGAGGGTGGTTGACATGTGACAGAGGACACTGAGTGTGGTTGACATCAGACAGATGACACTGAGGGTGGTTGACATGTGACAGAGGACACTGAGGGTGGTTGACATGAGGCAGGGGACACTGAGGGTGGCTGACATGAGACAGAGGACACTGAGGGTGGTTGACATGAGACAGTGGACATTGAGGGTGGTTGACACGAGACAGAGGACAATGAGGGTGGTTGATATGAGACAGAGGACAATGAGTGTGGTTGACATGAGACAGAGGACACTGAGGGTGGTTGATATGAGACAGAGAACAATGAGGATGGTTGACATGAGACAGAGGACAATGAGGGTGGTTGACATGAGACAGAGGACAATGAGGGTGGTTGATATGAGACAGAGGACACTGAGGGTGGTTGATATGAGACAGAGGACAATGAGGGTGGTTGACATGAGACAGAGGACACTGAGGGTGGTTGACATGAGACAGAGTACACCGAGAGTGGTTGACATAAGACAGAGGACACTGAGGGTGGTTGACATGAGACAAGGGACACTGAGGGTGGTTTATATGAGACAGAGGACACTGAGGATGGTTGACATGAGACAGAGGACACTGAGGGTGGTTGACATGATACAGGGGACACTGAGGGTGGTTGACATGAGACAGCGGACACTAGGGGTGGTTGACATGAGACAGGGGACACTGAGGGTGGCTGACATGAGACATAGGACACTGAGGGTGGTTGACATGAGACAGGGGACATTGAGGGTGGTTGACACGAGACAGAGGACAATGAGGGTGGTTGATATGAGACAGAGGACAATGAGGGTGGTTGACATGAGACAGAGGACAGTGAGGGTGGTTGATATGAGACAAGGGACACTGAGGGTGGTTGACATGAGACAGGGGACACTGAGGGTGGTTGACATGAGACAGAGGACACTAGGGGTGGTTGACATGAGACAGGGGACACTGAGGGTGGTTGACATGAGACAGAGGACACTGAGGGTGGTTGACATGAGACAGAGTACACTGAGGGTGGTTGACATGAGACAGAGGACACTGAGGGTGGTTGACATGAGACAGAGGACACTGAGGGTGGTTGACATGAGACAGAGGACACTGAGGGTGGTTGACATGAGACAGAGAACACTGAGGGTGGTTGACATGAGACAGAGGACACTGAGGGTGGTTGACATGAGACAAGGAACACTGAGGGTGGTTGATATGAGACAGAGGACACTGAGGATGGTTGACATGAGACAGAGGACACTGAGGGTGGTTGACATGATACAGGGGACACTGAGGGTGGTTGACATGAGACAGAGGACACTGAGGGTGGTTGACATGAGACAGAGGACTCTGAGGGTAGTTGACATGAGACAGAGGACACTGAGGGTAGTTGACACGAGACAGAGGACACTGAGGGTGGTTGACATGAGACAGAGGACACTGAGGGTGGTTGATATGAGACAGAGGACACTGAGGGTGGTTGACATGAGACAGAGGACACTAGGGGTGGTTGACATGAGACAGGGGACACTGAGGGTGGTTGACATGAGACAGAGGACACTGAGGGTGGTTGACATGAGACAGAGTACACTGAGGGTGGTTGACATGAGGCAGGGGACACTGAGGGTGGCTGACATGAGACAGAGGACACTGAGGGTGGTTGACATGAGACAGTGGACATTGAGGGTGGTTGACACGAGACAGAGGACAATGAGGGTGGTTGATATGAGACAGAGGACAATGAGTGTGGTTGACATGAGACAGAGGACACTGAGGGTGGTTGATATGAGACAGAGGACAATGAGGATGGTTGACATGAGACAGAGGACAATGAGGGTGGTTGACATGAGACAGAGGACAATGAGGGTGGTTGATATGAGACAGAGGACACTGAGGGTGGTTGATATGAGACAGAGGACAATGAGGGTGGTTGACATGAGACAGAGGACACTGAGGGTGGTTGACATGAGACAGAGTACACCGAGAGTGGTTGACATAAGACAGAGGACACTGAGGGTGGTTGACATGAGACAAGGGACACTGAGGGTGGTTTATATGAGACAGAGGACACTGAGGATGGTTGACATGAGACAGAGGACACTGAGGGTGGTTGACATGATACAGGGGACACTGAGGGTGGTTGACATGAGACAGCGGACACTAGGGGTGGTTGACATGAGACAGGGGACACTGAGGGTGGCTGACATGAGACATAGGACGCTGAGGGTGGTTGACATGAGACAGAGGACACTGAGGGTGGTTGACATGAGACAGAGTACACTGATGGTGCTTGACTTGAGACAGAGGGCACTGATGGTGGTTGACCTGAGACAGAGGACGCTGAGGGTGGTTGACATGTGACAGAGGACACTGAGTGTGGTTGACATCAGACAGATGACACTGAGGGTGGTTGACATGTGACAGAGGACACTGAGGGTGGTTGACATGAGGCAGGGGACACTGAGGGTGGCTGACATGAGACAGAGGACACTGAGGGTGGTTGACATGAGACAGTGGACATTGAGGGTGGTTGACACGAGACAGAGGACAATGAGGGTGGTTGATATGAGACAGAGGACAATGAGTGTGGTTGACATGAGACAGAGGACACTGAGGGTGGTTGATATGAGACAGAGAACAATGAGGATGGTTGACATGAGACAGAGGACAATGAGGGTGGTTGACATGAGACAGAGGACAATGAGGGTGGTTGATATGAGACAGAGGACACTGAGGGTGGTTGATATGAGACAGAGGACAATGAGGGTGGTTGACATGAGACAGAGGACACTGAGGGTGGTTGACATGAGACAGAGTACACCGAGAGTGGTTGACATAAGACAGAGGACACTGAGGGTGGTTGACATGAGACAAGGGACACTGAGGGTGGTTTATATGAGACAGAGGACACTGAGGATGGTTGACATGAGACAGAGGACACTGAGGGTGGTTGACATGATACAGGGGACACTGAGGGTGGTTGACATGAGACAGCGGACACTAGGGGTGGTTGACATGAGACAGGGGACACTGAGGGTGGCTGACATGAGACATAGGACACTGAGGGTGGTTGACATGAGACAGGGGACATTGAGGGTGGTTGACACGAGACAGAGGACAATGAGGGTGGTTGATATGAGACAGAGGACAATGAGGGTGGTTGACATGAGACAGAGGACAGTGAGGGTGGTTGATATGAGACAAGGGACACTGAGGGTGGTTGACATGAGACAGGGGACACTGAGGGTGGTTGACATGAGACAGAGGACACTAGGGGTGGTTGACATGAGACAGGGGACACTGAGGGTGGTTGACATGAGACAGAGGACACTGAGGGTGGTTGACATGAGACAGAGTACACTGAGGGTGGTTGACATGAGACAGAGGACACTGAGGGTGGTTGACATGAGACAGAGGACACTGAGGGTGGTTGACATGAGACAGAGGACACTGAGGGTGGTTGACATGAGACAGAGAACACTGAGGGTGGTTGACATGAGACAGAGGACACTGAGGGTGGTTGACATGAGACAAGGAACACTGAGGGTGGTTGATATGAGACAGAGGACACTGAGGATGGTTGACATGAGACAGAGGACACTGAGGGTGGTTGACATGATACAGGGGACACTGAGGGTGGTTGACATGAGACAGAGGACACTGAGGGTGGTTGACATGAGACAGAGGACTCTGAGGGTAGTTGACATGAGACAGAGGACACTGAGGGTAGTTGACACGAGACAGAGGACACTGAGGGTGGTTGACATGAGACAGAGGACACTGAGGGTGGTTGACATGAGACAGAGGACACTGAGGGTGGTTGATATGAGACAGAGGACACTGAGGGTGGTTGACATGAGACAGAGGACACTAGGGGTGGTTGACATGAGACAGGGGACACTGAGGGTGGTTGACATGAGACAGAGGACACTGAGGGTGGTTGACATGAGACAGAGTACACTGAGGGTGGTTGACATGAGACAGAGGACACTGAGGGTGGTTGACATGAGACAGAGGACACTGAGGGTGGTTGACATGAGACAGAGGACACTGAGGGTGGTTGACATGAGACAGAGAACACTGAGGGTGGTTGACATGAGACAGAGGACACTGAGGGTAGTTGACATGAGACAGAGGACACTGAGGGTAGTTGACATGAGACAGAGGACACTGAGGGTGGTTGACATGAGACAGAGGACATTGAGGGTGGTTGACATGAGACAGAGGACACTGAGGGTGGTTGATATGAGACAGAGGACACTGAGGGTGGTTGACATGAGACAGAGGACACTGAGGGTGGTTGACATGAGACAGAGTACACTGAGGGTGGTTGACATGAGACAGAGCACTCTGAGGGTGGTTGACATGAGACAGAGGACACTGAGGGTGGTTGACATGAGACAAGGGACACTGAGGGTGGTTGACATGAGACAGAGTACACTGAGGGTGGTTGACATGAGACAGAGGACACTGAGGGTGGTTGACCTGAGACAAGGGACACTGAGGGTGGTTGATATGAGACAGAGGACACTGAGGGTGGTTGATATGAGACAGAGGACACTGAGGGTGGTTGACATGAGACAGGGGACACTGAGGGTGGTTGACATGAGACAGAGTACACCGAGAGTGGTTGACATAAGACAGAGGGCACTGAGGGTGGTTGACATGAGACAGAGTACACCGAGAGTGGTTGACATGAGACAGAGGACACTGAGGGTGGTTGATATGAGACAGAGGACACTGAGGATGGTTGACATGAGACAGAGGACACTGAGGGTGGTTGACATGATACAGGGGACACTGAGGGTGGTTGACATGAGACAGAGGACACTAGGGGTGGTTGACATGAGACAGAGGACACTGAGGGTGGTTGACATGAGACAGTGGACATTGAGGGTGGTTGACACGAGACAGAGGACAATGAGGGTGGTTGATATGAGACAGAGGACAATGAGTGTGGTTGACATGAGACAGAGGACACTGAGGGTGGTTGATATGAGACAGAGGACAATGAGGATGGTTGACATGAGACAGAGGACAATGAGGGTGGTTGACATGAGACAGAGGACAATGAGGGTGGTTGATATGAGACAGAGGACACTGAGGGTGGTTGATATGAGACAGAGGACAATGAGGGTGGTTGACATGAGACAGAGGACACTGAGGGTGGTTGACATGAGACAGAGTACACCGAGTGTGGTTGACATAAGACAGAGGACACTGAGGGTGGTTGACATGAGACAAGGGACACTGAGGGTGGTTTATATGAGACAGAGGACACTGAGGATGGTTGACATGAGACAGAGGACACTGAGGGTGGTTGACATGATACAGGGGACACTGAGGGTGGTTGACATGAGACAGCGGACACTAGGGGTGGTTGACATGAGACAGGGGACACTGAGGGTGGCTGACATGAGACATAGGACGCTGAGGGTGGTTGACATGAGACAGAGGACACTGAGGGTGGTTGACATGAGACAGAGTACACTGATGGTGCTTGACTTGAGACAGAGGGCACTGATGGTGGTTGACCTGAGACAGAGGACGCTGAGGGTGGTTGACATGTGACAGAGGACACTGAGTGTGGTTGACATCAGACAGATGACACTGAGGGTGGTTGACATGTGACAGAGGACACTGAGGGTGGTTGACATGAGGCAGGGGACACTGAGGGTGGCTGACATGAGACAGAGGACACTGAGGGTGGTTGACATGAGACAGTGGACATTGAGGGTGGTTGACACGAGACAGAGGACAATGAGGGTGGTTGATATGAGACAGAGGACAATGAGTGTGGTTGACATGAGACAGAGGACACTGAGGGTGGTTGATATGAGACAGAGAACAATGAGGATGGTTGACATGAGACAGAGGACAATGAGGGTGGTTGACATGAGACAGAGGACAATGAGGGTGGTTGATATGAGACAGAGGACACTGAGGGTGGTTGATATGAGACAGAGGACAATGAGGGTGGTTGACATGAGACAGAGGACACTGAGGGTGGTTGACATGAGACAGAGTACACCGAGAGTGGTTGACATAAGACAGAGGACACTGAGGGTGGTTGACATGAGACAAGGGACACTGAGGGTGGTTTATATGAGACAGAGGACACTGAGGATGGTTGACATGAGACAGAGGACACTGAGGGTGGTTGACATGATACAGGGGACACTGAGGGTGGTTGACATGAGACAGCGGACACAAGGGGTGGTTGACATGAGACAGGGGACACTGAGGGTGGCTGACATGAGACATAGGACACTGAGGGTGGTTGACATGAGACAGGGGACATTGAGGGTGGTTGACACGAGACAGAGGACAATGAGGGTGGTTGATATGAGACAGAGGACAATGAGGGTGGTTGACATGAGACAGAGGACAGTGAGGGTGGTTGATATGAGACAAGGGACACTGAGGGTGGTTGACATGAGACAGGGGACACTGAGGGTGGTTGACATGAGACAGAGGACACTAGGGGTGGTTGACATGAGACAGGGGACACTGAGGGTGGTTGACATGAGACAGAGGACACTGAGGGTGGTTGACATGAGACAGAGTACACTGAGGGTGGTTGACATGAGACAGAGGACACTGAGGGTGGTTGACATGAGACAGAGGACACTGAGGGTGGTTGACATGAGACAGAGGACACTGAGGGTGGTTGACATGAGACAGAGAACACTGAGGGTGGTTGACATGAGACAGAGGACACTGAGGGTGGTTGACATGAGACAAGGAACACTGAGGGTGGTTGATATGAGACAGAGGACACTGAGGATGGTTGACATGAGACAGAGGACACTGAGGGTGGTTGACATGATACAGGGGACACTGAGGGTGGTTGACATGAGACAGAGGACACTGAGGGTGGTTGACATGAGACAGAGGACTCTGAGGGTAGTTGACATGAGACAGAGGACACTGAGGGTAGTTGACACGAGACAGAGGACACTGAGGGTGGTTGACATGAGACAGAGGACACTGAGGGTGGTTGACATGAGACAGAGGACACTGAAGGTGGTTGATATGAGACAGAGGACACTGAGGGTGGTTGACATGAGACAGAGGACACTAGGGGTGGTTGACATGAGACAGGGGACACTGAGGGTGGTTGACATGAGACAGAGGACACTGAGGGTGGTTGACATGAGACAGAGTACACTGAGGGTGGTTGACATGAGACAGAGGACACTGAGGGTGGTTGACATGAGACAGAGGACACTGAGGGTGGTTGACATGAGACAGAGGACACTGAGGGTGGTTGACATGAGACAGAGAACACTGAGGGTGGTTGACATGAGACAGAGGACACTGAGGGTAGTTGACATGAGACAGAGGACACTGAGGGTAGTTGACATGAGACAGAGGACACTGAGGGTGGTTGACATGAGACAGAGGACATTGAGGGTGGTTGATATGAGACAGAGGACACTGAGGGTGGTTGATATGAGACAGAGGACACTGAGGGTGGTTGACATGAGACAGAGGACACTGAGGGTGGTTGACATGAGACAGAGTACACTGAGGGTGGTTGACATGAGACAGAGCACTCTGAGGGTGGTTGACATGAGACAGAGGACACTGAGGGTGGTTGACATGAGACAAGGGACACTGAGGGTGGTTGACATGAGACAGAGTACACTGAGGGTGGTTGACATGAGACAGAGGACACTGAGGGTGGTTGACCTGAGACAAGGGACACTGAGGGTGGTTGATATGAGACAGAGGACACTGAGGGTGGTTGATATGAGACAGAGGACACTGAGGGTGGTTGACATGAGACAGGGGACACTGAGGGTGGTTGACATGAGACAGAGTACACCGAGAGTGGTTGACATAAGACAGAGGGCACTGAGGGTGGTTGACATGAGACAGAGTACACCGAGAGTGGTTGACATGAGACAGAGGACACTGAGGGTGGTTGATATGAGACAGAGGACACTGAGGATGGTGACATGAGACAGAGGACACTGAGGGTGGTTGACATGATACAGGGGACACTGAGGGTGGTTGACATGAGACAGAGGACACTAGGGGTGGTTGACATGAGACAGAGGGCACTGAGGGTGGTTGACATGAGACAGAGTACACTGAGGGTGGTTGACATGAGACAGAAGACACTGAGGGTGGTTGATATGAGACAAGAGACACTGAGGGTGGTTGATATGAGACATAGAGGACACTGAGGGTGGTTGACATGAGACAGAGTACACCGAATGTGGTTGACATGAGACAGAGGACACTGAGGGTGGTTGACATGAGACAAGGAACACTGAGGGTGGTTGATATGAGACAGAGGACACTGAGGATGGTTGACATGAGACAGAGGACACTGAGGGTGGTTGACATGATACAGGGGACACTGAGGGTGGTTGACATGAGACAGAGGACACTGAGGGTGGTTGACATGAGACAGAGGACTCTGAGGGTAGTTGACATGAGACAGAGGACACTGAGGGTAGTTGACACGAGACAGAGGACACTGAGGGTGGTTGACATGAGACAGAGGACACTGAGGGTGGTTGACATGAGACAGAGGACACTGAGGGTGGTTGATATGAGACAGAGGACACTGAGGGTGGTTGACATGAGACAGAGGACACTGAGGGTGGTTGACATGAGACAGAGGACACTGAGGGTGGTTGAGATGAGACAGAGGACAATGAGGGTGGTTGTCATGAGACAGAGGACACTGAGGGTGGTTGACATGATACTGGGGACACTGAGGGTGGTTGACATGAGACAGAGGACACTAGGGGTGGTTGACATGAGACAGAGTACACTGATGGTGGTTGACATGAGACAGGGGACACTGAGGGTGGTTGACATGAGACAGGGGACACTGAGGGTGGTTGACATGAGACAGAGTACACTGAGGGTGGTTGACATGAGAAAGATTACACTGGGGGTGGTTGACATGAGACAGAGGACACTGGGGGTGGTTGACATGAGACAAGGGACACTGAGGGTGGTTGACACGAGAAAGAGTACACTGAGCGTGGTTGACATGAGACAGAGTACATTTATGGTGCTTGATTTGAGACAGAGGGCACTGATGGTGGTTGACCTGAGACAGAGGACGCTGAGGGTGGTTGACATGTGACAGAGGACACTGAGTGTGGTTGACAAGAGACAGATGACACTGAGGGTGGTTGACATGAGGAAAGGGACACTGAGGGTGGCTGACATGAGACATAGGACACTGAGGGTGGTGGACATGAGACAGAGGACACTGAGGGTGTTTGACATGAGACAGAGGACACTGAGGGTGGTTGATATGAGACAGAGGACACTGAGGGTGGTTGACATGAGACAGAGGACACTGAGGGTGGTTGACATGAGACAGAGGACACTGAGGGTGGTTGACATGAGACAGAGGACATTGAGGGTGGTTGAGATGAGACAGAGGACAATGAGGGTGGTTGACATGAGACAGAGGACACTGAGGGTGGTTGACCTGAGACAAGGGACACTGAGGGTGGTTGATATGAGACAGAGGACACTGAGGGTGGTTGATATGAGACAGAGGACACTGAGGGTGGTTGACATGAGACAGGGGACACTGAGGGTGGTTGACATGAGACAGAGTACACCGAGAGTGGTTGACATAAGACAGAGGGCACTGAGGGTGGTTGACATGAGACAGAGTACACCGAGAGTGGTTGACATGAGACAGAGGACACTGAGGGTGGTTGATATGAGACAGAGGACACTGAGGATGGTTGACATGAGACAGAGGACACTGAGGGTGGTTGACATGATACAGGGGACACTGAGGGTGGTTGACATGAGACAGAGGACACTAGGGGTGGTTGACATGAGACAGAGGACACTGAGGGTGGTTGACATGAGACAGAGGGCACTGAGGGTGGTTGACATGAGACAGAGTACACTGAGGGTGGTTGACATGAGACAGAAGACACTGAGGGTGGTTGATATGAGACAAGAGACACTGAGGGTGGTTGATATGAGACATAGAGGACACTGAGGGTGGTTGACATGAGACAGAGTACACCGAATGTGGTTGACATGAGACAGAGGACACTGAGGGTGGTTGACATGAGACAAGGAACACTGAGGGTGGTTGATATGAGACAGAGGACACTGAGGATGGTTGACATGAGACAGAGGACACTGAGGGTGGTTGACATGATACAGGGGACACTGAGGGTGGTTGACATGAGACAGAGGACACTGAGGGTGGTTGACATGAGACAGAGGACTCTGAGGGTAGTTGACATGAGACAGAGGACACTGAGGGTAGTTGACACGAGACAGAGGACACTGAGGGAGGTTGACATGAGACAGAGGACACTGAGGGTGGTTGACATGAGACAGAGGACACTGAGGCGTAGTTGATATGAGACAGAGGACACTGAGGGTGGTTGACATGAGACAGAGGACACTGAGGGTGGTTGACATGAGACAGAGGACACTGAGGGTGGTTGAGATGAGACAGAGGACAATGAGGGTGGTTGTCATGAGACAGAGGACACTGAGGGTGGTTGACATGATACTGGGGACACTGAGGGTGGTTGACATGAGACAGAGGACACTAGGGGTGGTTGACATGAGACAGAGTACACTGATGGTGGTTGACATGAGACAGGGGACACTGAGGGTGGTTGACATGAGACAGGGGACACTGAGGGTGGTTGACATGAGACAGAGTACACTGAGGGTGGTTGACATGAGAAAGATTACACTGGGGGTGGTTGACATGAGACAGAGGACACTGGGGGTGGTTGACATGAGACAAGGGACACTGAGGGTGGTTGACACGAGAAAGAGTACACTGAGCGTGGTTGACATGAGACAGAGTACATTTATGGTGCTTGATTTGAGACAGAGGGCACTGATGGTGGTTGACCTGAGACAGAGGACGCTGAGGGTGGTTGACATGTGACAGAGGACACTGAGTGTGGTTGACAAGAGACAGATGACACTGAGGGTGGTTGACATGAGGAAAGGGACACTGAGGGTGGCTGACATGAGACATAGGACACTGAGGGTGGTGGACATGAGACAGAGGACACTGAGGGTGTTTGACATGAGACAGAGGACACTGAGGGTGGTTGATATGAGACAGAGGACACTGAGGGTGGTTGACATGAGACAGAGGACACTGAGGGTGGTTGACATGAGACAGAGGACACTGAGGGTGGTTGACATGAGACAGAGGACATTGAGGGTGGTTGAGATGAGACAGAGGACAATGAGGGTGGTTGACATGAGACAGAGGACACTGAGGGTGGTTGACATGAGACAGAGGACACTAGGGGTGGTTGACATGAGACAGAGTACACTGAGGGTGGTTGACACGAGACAGAGTACACTGAGGGTGGTTGACATGAGACAGAGGACACTGGGGGTGGTTGACATGAGACAAGGGACACTGAGGGTGGTTGACATGAGACAGAGTACACCTATGGTGCTTGACTTGAGACAGAGGGCACTGATGGTGGTTGACCTGAGACAGAGGACGCTGAGGGTGGTTGATATGTGACAGAGGACACTGAGTGTGGTTGACAAGAGACAGATGACACTGAGGGTGGTTGACATGTGACAGAGGACACTGAGGGTGGTTGACATGAGGAAGGGCACACTGAGGGTGGCTGACATGAGACATAGGACACTGAGGGTGGTTGACATGAGACAGGGGACACTGAGGGTGGTTGACATGAGACAGAGGACACTAGGGGTGGTTGACATGAGACAGGGGACACTGAGGGTGGTTGACATGAGACAGAGTACACTGAGGGTGGTTGACATGAGACAAGGGACACTGAGGGTGGTTGATATGAGACAGTGGACACTGAGGGTGGTTGACATGAGACAGAGTACACCGAATGTGGTTGACATGAGACAGAGGACACTGAGGGTGGTTGACATGAGACAAGGGACACTGAGGGTGGTTGATATGAGACGGAGGACACTGAGGATGGTTGACATGAGACAGAGGACACTGAGGGTGGTTGACATGAGACAGAAGACACTGAGGGTGGTTGACATGAGACAAGGGACACTGAGGGTGGTTGATATGAGACAGTGGACACTGAGGGTGGTTGACATGAGACAGAGTACACCGAATGTGGTTGACATGAGACAGAGGACACTGAGGGTGGTTGACATGTGACAGAGGACACTGAGGGTGGTTGACATGAGGAAGGGCACACTGAGGGTGGCTGACATGAGACATAGGACACTGAGGGTGGTTGACATGAGACAGGGGACACTGAGGGTGGTTGACATGAGACAGAGGACACTAGGGGTGGTTGACATGAGACAGGGGACACTGAGGGTGGTTGACATGAGACAGAGTACACTGAGGGTGGTTGCCATGAGACAGAAGACACTGAGGGTGGTTGACATGAGACAAGGGACATTGAGGGTGGTTGATATGAGACAGTGGACACTGAGGGTGGTTGACATGAGACAGAGTACACCGAATGTGGTTGACATGAGACAGAGGACACTGAGGGTGGTTGACATGAGACAAGGGACACTGAGGGTGGTTGATATGAGACAGAGGACACTGAGGATGGTTGACATGAGACAGAGGACACTGAGGGTGGTTGACATGAGACAGAAGACACTGAGGGTGGTTGACATGAGACAAGGGACACTGAGGGTGGTTGATATGAGACAGTGGACACTGAGGGTGGTTGACATGAGACAGAGTACACCGAATGTGGTTGACATGAGACAGAGGACACTGAGGGTGGTTGACTTGAGACAGAAGGCACAGATGGTGGTTGTCCTGAGACAGAGGACGCTGAGGGTGGTTGACATGAGACAGAGGACACTGAGGGTGGTTGACATGAGACAGAGGACGCTGAGGGTGGTTGACACGAGACAGAGGACGCTGAGGGTGGTTGACATGAGACAGAGGACACTGAGGGTGGTTGACATGAGACAGAGTACACTGATGGTGCTTGACTTGAGACAGAGGGCACTGATGGTGGTTGACCTGAGACAGAGGACGCTGAGGGTGGTTGACATGAGACAGAAGACACTGAGGGTGGTTGACATGAGACAAGGGACACTGAGGGTGGTTGATATGAGACAGTGGACACTGAGGGTGGTTGACATGAGACAGAGTACACCGAATGTGGTTGACATGAGACAGAGGACACTGAGGGTGGTTGACATGAGACAGAAGGCACAGATGGTGGTTGTCCTGAGACAGAGGACGCTGAGGGTGGTTGACATGAGACAGAGGACACTGAGGGTGGTTGACATGAGACAGAGGACGCTGAGGGTGGTTGACATGAGACAGAGGACGCTGAGGGTGGTTGACATGAGACAGAGGACACTGAGGGTGGTTGACATGAGACATAGTACACTGATGGTGCTTGACTTGAGACAGAGGGCACTGATGGTGGTTGACCTGAGACAGAGGACGCTGAGGGTGGTTGACCTGAGACAGAGGACGCTGAGGGTGGTTGACATGAGACAGAGGACACTGAGGGTGGTTGACATGAGACAGAGTACACTGATGGTGCTTGACTTGAGACAGAGGGCACTGATGGTGGTTGACCTGAGACAGAGGACGCTGAGGGTGGTAGACATGTGACAGAGGACACTGAGTGTGGTTGACATCAGACAGATGACACTGAGGGTGGTTGACATGTGACAGAGGACACTGAGGGTGGTTGACATGAGGCAGGGGACACTGAGGGTGGCTGACATGAGACAGAGGACACTGAGGGTGGTTGACATGAGACAGTGGACATTGAGGGTGGTTGACACGAGACAGAGGACAATGAGGGTGGTTGATATGAGACAGAGGACAATGAGTGTGGTTGACATGAGACAGAGGACACTGAGGGTGGTTGATATGAGACAGAGGACAATGAGGATGGTTGACATGAGACAGAGGACAATGAGGGTGGTTGACATGAGACAGAGGACAATGAGGGTGGTTGATATGAGACAGAGGACACTGAGGGTGGTTGATATGAGACAGAGGACAATGAGGGTGGTTGACATGAGACAGAGGACACTGAGGGTGGTTGATATGAGACAGAGGACAATGAGGGTGGTTGACATGAGACAGAGGACAATGAGGGTGGTTGACATGAGACAGGGGACACTGAGGGTGGTTGACATGAGACAGAGTACACTGAGGGTGGTTGACATGAGACAGAGCACACTGAGGGTGGTTGACATGAGACAGAGGACACTGAGGGTGGTTGACATGAGACAAGGGACACTGAGGGTGGTTGACATGAGACAGAGTACACTGAGGGTGGTTGACATGAGACAGAGGACACTGAGGGTGGTTGACATGAGACAAGGGACACTGAGGGTGGTTGATATGAGACAGAGCACACTGAGGGTGGTTGACATGAGACAGGGGACACTGAGGGTGGTTGACATGAGACAGAGTACACCGAGAGTGGTTGACATAAGACAGAGGACACTGAGGGTGGTTGACATGAGACAAGGGACACTGAGGGTGGTTGCTATGAGACAGAGGACACTGAGGATGGTTGACATGAGACAGAGGACACTGAGGGTGGTTGACATGATACAGGGGACACTGAGGGTGGTTGACATGAGACAGCGGACACTAGGGGTGGTTGACATGAGACAGGGGACACTGAGGATGGTTGACATGAGGCAGAGGACACTGAGGGTGGTTGACATGAGACAGAGTACACTGAGGGTGGTTGACATGAGACGGAAGACACTGAGGGTGGTTGACATGAGACAAGGGACACTGAGGGTGGTTGATATGAGACAGAGGACACTGAGGGTGGTTGACATGAGACAGAGTACACCGAATGTGGTTGACATGAGACATAGTACACTGATGGTGCTTGACTTGAGACAGAGGGCACTGATGGTGGTTGACCTGAGACAGAGGACGCTGAGGGTGGTTGACATGTGACAGAGGACACTGAGTGTGGTTGACATCAGACAGATGACACTGAGGGTGGTTGACATGTGACAGAGGACACTGAGGGTGGTTGACATGAGGCAGGGGACACTGAGGGTGGCTGACATTAGACAGAGGACACTGAGGGTGGTTGACATGAGACAGTGGACATTGAGGGTGGTTGACACGAGACAGAGGACAATGAGGGTGGTTGATATGAGACAGAGGACAATGAGTGTGGTTGACATGAGACAGAGGACACTGAGGGTGGTTGAAATGAGACAGAGGACAATGAGGATGGTTGACAAGAGACAGAGGACAATGAGGGTGGTTGACATGAGACAGAGGACAATGAGGGTGGTTGATATGAGACAGAGGACACTGAGGGTGGTTGATATGAGACAGAGGACAATGAGGGTGGTTGACATGAGACAGAAGACACTGAGGATGGTTGACATGAGACAGAGGACACTGAGGGTGGTTGACATGAGACAGAAGACACTGAGGGTGGTTGACATGAGACAAGGGACACTGAGGGTGGTTGATATGAGACAGTGGACACTGAGGGTGGTTGACATGAGACAGAGTACACCGAATGTGGTTGACATGAGACAGAGGACACTGAGGGTGGTTGACATGAGACAGAGGGCACAGATGGTGGTTGTCCTGAGACAGAGGACGCTGAGGGTGGTTGACATGAGACAGAGGACACTGAGGGTGGTTGACATGAGACAGAGGACGCTGAGGGTGGTTGACATGAGACAGAGGGCGCTGAGGGTGGTTGACATGAGACAGAGGACACTGAGGGTGGTTGACATGAGATAGAGGGCACTGATGGTGGTTGACCTGAGACAGAGGACACTGAGGGTGGTTGACCTGAGACAGAGGACGCTGAGGGTGGTTGACATGAGACAGAGGACACTGAGGGTGGTTGACATGAGACAGAGTACACTGATGGTGCTTGACTTGAGACAGAGGGCACTGATGGTGGTTGACCTGAGACAGAGGACGCTGAGGGTGGTTGACATGTGACAGAGGACACTGAGTGTGGTTGACATCAGACAGATGACACTGAGGGTGGTTGACATGTGACAGAGGACCCTGAGGGTGGTTGATATGAGACAGAGGACAATGAGGGTGGTTGACATGAGACAGAGGACAGTGAGGGTGGTTGACATGAGACAGAGGACACTGAAGGTGGTTGACATGATACTGGGGACACTGAGGGTGGTTGTCATGAGACAGAGGACACTAGGGGTGTTTGACATGAGACAGAGTACACTGAGGGTGGTTGACATGAGACAGGGGACACTGAGGGTGGTTGACATGAGACAGAGTACACTGAGGGTGGTTGACATGAGACAGAGGACACTGAGGGTGGTTGACATGAGACAGAGGACACTGAGGGTGGTTGACATGAGACAGAGGACACTGAGGGTGGTTGACATGAGACAGAGGACACTGAGGGTGGTTGACATGAGACAGGGGACACTGAGGGTGGTTGACATGAGACAGAGTACACTGAGGGTGGTTGACATGAGACAGAGGACACTGAGGGTGGTTGACATGAGACAGAGGACACTGAGGGTGGTTGACAGGAGACAGAGTACACTGAGGGTGGTTGACATGAGACAGAGGACACTGAGGGTGGTTGATATGAGACAGAGGACACTGAGGGTGGTTGATATGAGACAGAGGATACTGAGGGTGGTTGACATGAGACAGTTGACACTGAGGGTAATTGACATCAGAGTTGACACTGAGGGTAATAGACATAAGACTGTTGATAAACAGTATATAGTATGTCAACTAGTACACAAATGTTGGTCATTTGTGACAAATATGTAAAATAAATTCACATTGCAATGTATGTATCATGAATGCGGAATGCGGGTACAAATAAATTGTAGCTCAGTGTGCACTGTAAATCCAATGCTTGTAAAAATATATGTACAGTTTTCTTAGTCTCTATCCACATATACAATTATGCTAAAGGTGTTGCGGGTGATCATATCAGCAGGCTGCGATGTGTCGGACTGCGGGTGGGCAAGCTCCCCTGCCTCCTCACGCTCAGCTACTGAAATGTGAACAAAAATAAAAATTATATATAAAATATATGGCATAATAAAGGAAACAAATACCTGATCCATATGCCTTATTTGCGATTACTAATAACAAATATGCAAAATACAACAAGTTCACAAGGTACAGTGAATGGAATTACAAAATAATCAAACAAATGTCCCCTAATATCGCTCACCCCGCCCCAAACGACAGGTAGACAACGATCGTGTGCACCACTTGACAGCTGCAGCTGTCAGAAGACAAGACAGGGCCAGTTACTGCTGCCGCGCGTTATTATTATGTTTTCAATCTAATTTATTCATTTCTAAGAAGCACAAGTTCATTTATAGATGTTAAGAACGTTATGTTGACAGTTTTTTCTACATGTTACCTATTTCTACCTGCATAAAAAACATACCTGGAATTTCGCTGCCTGATCGCTACCGGGGGATGGAAAATCACATCCAAGACCAAATCGTCGCCGTCGGCAAAGTGTATGTCGCTGTCAACAACACAAAGCTACTCCCGTCTGAATAACCCGAACCTAAGCCAAATACTTCCAGTGAGCGTTCGTAGTCGTCAATTCCTCGAATCAAGAAACGTCGATGATCCATGCTTGAGTTAGAAATTATCTCAAAACCCCAGCGGCCCCACCCCAAATTACTGGGCAGTACGAGGGACCCATAAGCTCACAACACGTTTGTAGGTTTTATTTGAGAACATTACATATTTAATTACATTTCGTTTTTCAGCAGTCTTCATATTTGACCAGACTTCATATTTGAGCACACTTAACATTTGTGTTTGAGCAGATTTCGTCTTTGAGCTTACTTTGTTTTTGAGCCTTTGAGCAGATTATTGGACAATAATCGACCACATTGGCAGTGAAACTGCATTCGTCAGTGTCTTTCACAGTATTTTCGCCAAGCCGACGTTTCTTTGTGTCAACGGAAGATATTTTTTTATAACAAGATCTACAGGGCTTGCCAAGACAATCCTGCAGGGCACAGTGCATGGAGGAAGAAGAAGAGGCAGACAGAGGAAGAGATGGGGGACGTCCCGGAATGGACGGGCATGACGCTGTACGCCGCCAAGAGGAAGGCTGACAGTGGAGAGGAATGGAGGGAGCTGGTTGCCAGGTCATCCGTGGAGCCCCAACGTTCCACCAGACTACGGGATAGGTGTAGGTGAAGGTGAATAGGAGTTACTACAGCAACACGTGAGGCACAGAGATACACGCGCATGGCGTCGTCGTAGAGATGATTAAACATTGAACAATGTGTTATCTGAACGCAACGCCAGGTGAACGGTGATCGATATGTCACCTCATATACCTGCTCAGTCGCATGTAGTGTTCGGTTGCACGACAGAGAGTGACGATTCTAGCGCGTGCGAACTGACGATGATGTTTCAGAAGTAAACACGATGTTGTCTCGCCATATATCTATGACGTCACGAGTTCTTATTCTTCTCCTTACACTCGGGTACGACGGAAATTCCAGCGACGCAGGTAAGACGACTGTTTTTTGGAGACCATGGACGTCCGTATAGAAGCTAACTCTCACTATTGGGGACTGTGTATCTCGCGTGAATCGGAAAATCTCGTTAATATCTGTCCCGTCTCAATTTGGGACGTAAATGAACCACTGAGAACGACACTTTCCCAGACAGTGACCACCGTCAGTGCCAACATAGAAAGGTCGCCTTGGTGAATGCTGTAAACAATTACGAACCGTCAAAGTAAGAAACAAAGAGGACAATGACACAATACTATGATCTAGAACCACGAATCCATAGCCCCTATAAAAGAGTAAGTGACTAACTGTTGATATGTGTTCCATGTGTGCAAGTTTGGGAGATGTAGCTCCAAAACCAGCAGACAATGAGCATGACAAATATCAACACTTACACACTTACTCTGAAGAGACAGTAATTAAACATGTGTACATTAAAGCGACATGGTCCGTTCGTCGCTTTTTATTTTTATTGCAAAATCATGTTAATCAGTATAAGTTATAACTATTGTAGCGTCCTGACCGCCAATAAATGTGTTATCGAAACAGAACTGATTTCGTAATGTCAAACGTTGAATGTTTATATACGCTATCACTCAAATCGCCGCGAGTGACACCCATCCTTTGACCTTTACCAACTGGGAGCTGTGCACCTGGCTGGGTGTGGCGTTAGTGGCGTCAACTTGTGTTCACGTGATACTGCATCGCGTGATCATGCATTTCCTTCTGGGCTTTTAGCCACGCCTAACGGTTTTGAGTTAAGCACCCCTTACTGCGTCTATTGTCAACCCTATATGGTACATGAAAACATATTTTGACTGGTTTTACCCTATAAAATGTATAATTTATACCGTATAACATGATTTTGCAATACAAATAAAAAGCCACGAACGGACCATGTCGCTTTAACGTGATGAAGTGTTCCTGATCAACCACACATTTCACAAGCAAGGTGTAATGTTGCTGATATCAAAATGTCTAAATAATCGAAAGGTAGTTCCAACTACATAGTAAAAAATTGACTACCGGTAAATACTTGGCTTTTGTTACAATGCGTGTGTGTGTGTGTGTGTGTGTGTGTGTGTGTGTGTGTGTGTGTGTGTGTGTGTGTGTGTGTGAGTGTGTGTGTGTGAGTGAGTGTGTGTGTGGGTGTGTGGGTGTGTGGGTGTGTGGGTGTGTGTATATATATATATATATATATATATATATACGTTGTAAAAACGCAATTTATTTACCGCTTTTACCATTGAAAATCACGATATACCACGTGACATGGTTACCATCAAGAAATAAAGCTTTTACTTACTTACTTACTAATTTATTTACCGGTAGTCAATAGTGTACTGTGTAGTTGGAACTTCTTTCGAAATTTTATACATTTTACTACGCAGCAGCATTACACCTTGCTTGTGGGGTGTCAGGTTGATCGTGAGCACTTCATCATGCAGCCACGTTAAGGTACACATGTTTAATTACTGTTTCATAAGAGTAAGTGTTGACACATTCATACCCGTAGAATGTTTTTTAAGGGGCATTTTGTCACATTTCCAAATCAACTGAAACGATGCGCCAGCCTCACCAGGCAGTTATTAACGAGACCATCCCGCGGGACGGGGCCACAGAGTGCTGTCAGTGGCTTGTATTGAATCGAGCATACACACTGCAATTGATGCACTGATATTGGTGGCCTCAGAGACATATTTTATTAACAGACTCACTAATACTGAAGTGAAGAGATCGTAATCCGAATGCCGCCGGAAGTAATAACAATAATAATGGCAATTTTATAACGCCGGTGTCCGCCACGTGGTGGCGCTCATGGCGCTTTTACATCATTGTACTCATCAGACACATATAAAACATCATGCTAAAACAGCTAAAAGCAATACGATTAATGTTAATAAAGCGACATTTTATATTTAAAAATCTGTTTTTTTTTATCAAAACTCAATGACGTATGGGAATGTCCAAGGTGGACTGGATGGGTGGGTGGGTGGGTGGGTGGGTGGGTGGGTGGGTGGGTGGGTGGGTGGGTGGGTGGGTGGGTGGGTGGACAGACTGACCGTTGACTCGCCGTTTGCGTTTATTCAAATAGAAACACTGTATGAACATGACAAAGCTCATTCTTAAAATGCCAACAATTATCTTCACGATATTAGTACAAGGTAGTTAGTACGTCATCATATCTGTCCATATATGAAGGGTTTACAAAAATGACATGCCATTGTAGTGAAAACTGTATGTAAACGTATTTATATATATATATATATATATATATATATATATATATATATATATACACATATATATATTATACATGTGTGTATATATATATATATATATATATATATATATATATATGTGTGTGTGTGTATATATATGTATATATATATATATATATATATATATATATATATATATATATATACATATATATATATATATATATATATATATATATACATATATATATTATACATGTGTATATATATATGTGTGTGTGAGTGTGTGTGTGTGTGTGTGTGTGTGAGTGAGTGAGTGAGTGAGTGAGTGAGTGAGTGAGTGAGTGAGTGAGTGAGTTTATTTGGTAAAACATTATAATACATATAAATATAATATATACCGAGGATAGACACATTAAAGCACACAATAGCACACTTGTTTCCAATGTGGTCCTCCAAAAAATACTAAGAATGAATTTAAGAAAATATAAAATAAATACATAAATAAATAAACATAGTAATACATTAATTAAAATGTAAATATTTTCAAAGACAGGTAAACAAATGTCATAAATAAGACAATGTGCTAACATAAAAGGTGCTCTATTAAAATATAATAACATAATAGTACGTAGTAAGCTTAAATTAACAAAAACGTATTTAAAATAGTACGTAGTAAGATTAAATTAACAACACGTATGTAAAATGCCACTTTAAGGTGATAATTCGTCAGCCAACAATCTGCTGTATAATAGGGTCGTTACCTTTTTTCTAAAACTGTTTTTAAATTGACATTTCTTTATTTCAGTAGGCTGTTTGTGTCAGTGGCATATGTTGGAATAAAGAAAGGAAGTTTGCCCAGAACCCTTCACTCTTGGAATAACACATGCCAAGTTGCTGGCTCTTGTAGGGTATCTATGGTGTACCATTTCGACATTTGTTCTTAACTATTCTGGTGCCTTTAGATTTATAATGTTGAACATGTGACCCAATTTTAACTGTTCTACTCGACATTCAACAGGTAGTAAACCAACAGTCTTAAATTCATTAGCACCGACATGGAATCTCGGTGGAGCATTTAACAAAAATCGGACAATCTTGTTCTGACTACGCTGCATTCTGCACTTCATTTTTTTACAATCCGCTATACCATGCGAATATGTGTAATCGAAATGACACTGAATCAAAGATGATACAAGTATTTTTTTAGTTTTCATATTAAACTCTCTGGCGTTCCTATACAAAAACGTAAATTTCTTAGGCGTTTTAAAAGTACATCAGAGGCTATAACATCACAAGAAAGAGACTGATCTAAAGGTTGACTTTGATTCAATGACATTTCCATTACATACAATATTATACATATATTATATATATATATATATATATATATATATATATATATATATATATATAGAGCGAGAGAGAGAGGGAGAGAGAGACAGACACACAGACAGACAGACAGACATACAGACAGACAGGCAGGCAGACAGAGAGAGAGAGAGAGAGACGGACAGACATACAGACAGACAGACAGACAGACAGAAAGACACTCAGAAAGAGAGAGACAAAGAGAGAGAGAGACAGAGAGACAGAAGGAGAGAGAGAGTGAGAGTGAGAGTGAGAGTGAGAGTGAGAGTGAGAGTGAGAGTGAGAGTGAGAGTGAGAGTGAGAGTGAGAGTGAGAGTGAGAGTGAGAGTGAGAGTGAGAGTGAGAGTGAGAGTGAGAGTGAGAGTGAGAGTGAGAGTGAGAGTGAGAGTGAGAGTGAGAGTGAGAGTGAGAGTGAGAGTGAGAGTGAGAGTGAGAGTGAGAGTGAGAGTGAGAGTGAGAGTGAGAGTGAGAGTGAGAGTGAGAGTGAGAGTGAGAGTGAGAGTGAGAGTGAGAGTGAGAGTGAGAGTGAGAGTGAGAGTGAGAGTGAGAGTGAGAGTGAGAGTGAGAGTGAGAGTGAGAGTGAGAGTGAGAGTGAGAGTGAGAGTGAGAGTGAGAGTGAGAGTGAGAGTGAGAGTGAGAGTGAGAGTGAGAGTGAGAGTGAGAGTGAGAGTGAGAGTGAGAGTGAGAGTGAGAGTGAGAGTGAGAGTGAGAGTGAGAGTGAGAGTGAGAGTGAGAGTGAGAGTGAGAGTGAGAGTGAGAGTGAGAGTGAGAGTGAGAGTGAGAGTGAGAGTGAGAGTGAGAGTGAGAGTGAGAGTGAGAGTGAGAGTGAGAGTGAGAGTGAGAGTGAGAGTGAGAGTGAGAGTGAGAGTGAGAGTGAGAGTGAGAGTGAGAGTGAGAGTGAGAGTGAGAGTGAGAGTGAGAGTGAGAGTGAGAGTGAGAGTGAGAGTGAGAGTGAGAGTGAGAGTGAGAGTGAGAGTGAGAGTGAGAGTGAGAGTGAGAGTGAGAGTGAGAGTGAGAGTGAGAGTGAGAGTGAGAGTGAGAGTGAGAGTGAGAGTGAGAGTGAGAGTGAGAGTGAGAGTGAGAGTGAGAGTGAGAGTGAGAGTGAGAGTGAGAGTGAGAGTGAGAGTGAGAGTGAGAGTGAGAGTGAGAGTGAGAGTGAGAGTGAGAGTGAGAGTGAGAGTGAGAGTGAGAGTGTGAGTGAGAGTGAGAGTGAGAGTGAGAGTGAGAGTGAGAGTGAGAGTGAGAGTGAGAGTGAGAGTGAGAGTGAGAGTGAGAGTGAGAGTGAGAGTGAGAGTGAGAGTGAGAGTGAGAGTAGAGTGAGAGTGAGAGTGAGAGTGAGAGTGAGAGTGAGAGTGAGAGTGAGAGTGAGAGTGAGAGTGAGAGTGAGAGTGAGAGTGAGAGTGAGAGTGAGAGTGAGAGTGAGAGTGAGAGTGAGAGTGAGAGTGAGAGTGAGAGTGAGAGTGAGAGTGAGAGTGAGAGTGAGAGTGAGAGTGAGAGTGAGAGTGAGAGTGAGAGTGAGAGTGAGAGTGAGAGTGAGAGTGAGAGTGAGAGTGAGAGTGAGAGTGAGAGTGAGAGTGAGAGTGAGAGTGAGAGTGAGAGTGAGAGTGAGAGTGAGAGAGAGAGAGAGAGAGAGAGAGAGAGAGATCGGTGACAGAGTGGTTTGAGTGCTAGAGGGACCGAGGTTCGAATCCCGGTACTTGGGCAGTTTCGTTCACCCTATATCGCCTGCCCCTTCCAACCCGCTCCTTCTCCCACTCTTTCTATGTCTCTTTTGATGAAATCCTCCATCGCAATTTCTGTTTCCGCGCCTCTTTCTCCGCTCCATATTATGGGCGTCTACTCACGTTTCCATTTTTTATATTCCATTCTTTCCACATGACCTATCAACCTATTCCTAACCAATTTCTTCTTAAAACCTTTACATTAACCTCCACTCTCAGTTTATTTATTCTTCTCTTATCAGCTCTTTTAACTGCCATGACTTTTTTCGAGGTTGTTTTCGCAAACCTGGACCTTGTTCCTCTGTTAGTGCCATCGTCTCTAGTCCATTCACGTATGCCGGGGTAACACACGAGCTGCGCACATTTCCGTTACGTTGACGTGATATGCGTTTATCTCCCATCACCTCATTGACGTTCCTCCAAGCGTTTGTCCCTGTTGTGACCCTCATTGTAACCAAAATAAATTATCTAGCCGATTTTGACTGAGTTATTACAATGTCCTGTAGTTAATTTATACATTTTAATAAGCAGCAACGTTATATGGTGTGAAGGTACTGATTGAACGTCAATGCGTCATAATCTATTTTAAGGTAGGAATGTATAATTATTGTTTCATCAGAGTAAGAGAGTAAGTTATTTGTCATGGTCTTTGTCAGTAGGTTTGGGAGATATAGTGTGGGAATGTGGTGGCCGGCTATAAGCGCACATTACGTAGTGACTGTGGGTTCGTCTCTCCTTAATAAGGTGTCGTTTCTCCCTTACTTTATTTACAATCATTGCTTACTCCTGCAAGAAAACCTATCCAGCTTCGATCATCATGTTTTTATTTTATTGTTGTCCCTAATATTGGGTCTAAGGCTTTTAATGTAGATGCACGTTCTCCTAGGAATATGCTTCCTTCTAGTAGAACAAACTGCCAGATTATGCCGTCATTACATTTACAAACGTATATTTACAACCTTGTCTACCGTAGCTCCCTGGCGTTTAAATTAATATGTTGGCGATAAGAAGTTGCAAGACTCTGAGATCGATCAACCTTTCTGTATTGATGCGCCTCTCAGCTCGATTTCCTAGGATTTAGGCGCAGTAGCAGTGATCATATATCACATATAGTTAAAAAGGATCATATTTGAGATGGGCCATATATGTGAGAGGGACGACCATGTGTGAGATGGGAATGTATGAGTTGGACCATGTGTGAGATGGACAATGTGGGAGATGGATCCTGTGTGAGATGGACCACTTGAGAGATGTACCATGTGTGAGATGGACCACGTGTGAGATGGACCATGTGTGAGATGTATCACGTGTGAGATGTACCATGTGTAAGATAGACCGTGTGTGAGATGTACCATGTGTTATATGGACCATATGTGAGATGGACCATGTGTGAGTTGTATCATGTGTGTAATGTACAGTGTGTTAGGTGGACCATGTATGAGATGGACTATGTGAGATGGACCATGTGTGTGATGTACCATGTGTTAGATGGACCATGTATGAGATGGACTATGTGAGATGGATCATGTGTGAGAAGGGCAACGAGTGACACGGATCATGTGTGAGATAGACCATGTGTGACATGGACCATTTGAGGAATGGAAAATATATGAGATAGACTATATGAGTTGGACCATGTGTGAGAAAGACCACGAGTGACTTGGAGCATGTGTGAAATGGAAAATATATGAGATGGACTAAGTGAGTTGGACCATGTGTGAGAAAGACCATGAATGACATTAACCATGTGTGAGATGATCCCCGTATGACATAACATGCGATGATGACTCGTGAGAAGGCAGAATAAACTAAGACACAAGAGTTTGAAATGTGTCGTTTCGTCAACACTGGTTGTGGTCACTCGCGGAATCGTCCTCTGCAGCGCCGCTGGAGTGTCTGCTGACCACGGAGGGCCGAGACTACACCGGACACTTGAACGTCACCGAGACTGGCAAACCTTGTAAGAACTGGCGAGGAGGTTATAAGGTAAGAAAATACGTTTTCTACAACAGCTACCATGATGGTTGCAGCTCAACGTTGACACCAAACTCCTCCATCAAGCTCTGTTGATTGCCTTTTTCTTGGCTTCATTTCCGGTGACATCAGTCTTCAATGTTTCGTCTATTCCAACTGTTTTGGG
>OZ024854.1:68714253-68719253 GCA_964017155.1 Oasisia sp. SBJ-2009
CCCTCGTACAGATAAGCTACTGCTGATAGGAGAATTCATTTCAAGGATAAGAAGAGAAAGTGGGAAAGTGGCCCTTGGTCATGGGCAAACATGGGATTGGGAAATGCAACTCCAATGGCGAACTTCAACTGGCTCTGTGCTCTGAGTTCGAACTGATAGTGACGAACACCATGTTCAAGCAGAAGGATGAACCTAATACCACCTGGATGCATCATCGTTCCAGACACTGGCATATGATCGACTTCATCATCACGAGGTGTCGGTATAAGATGGACATCCACAGTATCTGAGCCATGCGTAGTGCTAACTGCTGGATCGATTACCAGATGTTGAGGTCAAAAGTGGCTTTCAGAATACGACAAAAGCACAACAAGTAAGCCGACGAAGCTTAGCACAACAAAACTAAGTACCATCAGCCATAGGGAGAGTTTAGAGCAGGAGATGGACAGTGCTCTCGCCCAATGGGAGGAGAAGGAAAACTCATCAAAAGACAAGGAATGGGCAGCTCCGCAGCAGATCGTATACAACACAGACAAGACATATCTTGGCAAGCCAGACAGAAAACACCAGAACTGGTTTGACCCCAACAACCAGGAGCTACAGACTCATGTGATCTGAAGAGTCCAAGCCCACCAGAGAGTGTTGCAAACCTAGATCCACCACTGCAGCATATAAAGATGCTTGCAGACTGCTACAAAAACGCTCCCGTGCACAAGTCAGACTGGTGGGAAAGGAAGGCAGTGGAGGTGCAGAGAACTACTGACAGAAATGACACGAAGGGTTTCTACAGTGGACTGAAGGAAGTGTTGGGACCCAAGAAGAAGGGACCTGTTCATCTCAAGTCGACAGATGGAATGGAGACCTTCTCTGGCAGCAAGAGAGTTATGGCAAGATGGAGTGAACACTTCCAGAAACTAATCAACGTCCCTGGCGACATATATCACTAAGCTCTGGACAACATCCCGCAGCGCACTACCAAGACAATATTCCAACCATGGATAAGATGTCTAGAGGAATCGGCAACCTGACAGATGGCAAAGCACCTGGGGGAGATGGAATTCCTGCAGAAATATGGCAGCACGGAGGAGACAATCTGTTCTGCAGACTGCACCAACTAATCACCAATGCCTGGGAGGTGGGTTCTGTACCACAAGCATGGAAGGATGCCAGCATTGTAACCAACTACAAAAAGGTGATCGAACAGACTTGGGGACTATAGAGAAATGAATATCTCTTCTTTCCATAGCAGACAAGATCTTCTCCAAGATCCTCCTCAACAGACTATCTACTCACATAACACAAGAGATAGTTCCGGAGACACAATGTGGCTTCAGAGGTAACCGCAGCACCGAGGATATGATATTTAGTCTCCGACAGTTACAAGAAAAGTGCACTGAGCAGGACCGACCACTGTACATGGTATTTGTCGACTTCAGTAAGGCGATCGATACATTTGGGAGAACCGGGCTATGGCAGCTACTGAGTAAGTATGGCTGCCCAGAGAAGTCCCCAACTGTGATTGAGCCACTACATTCCGGAATGATGGCGATTGTTAGATTTGGAGGGGAAGTCTCGGAATCGTCCAGTGTCACAAATGGGGTCAAGCAAGGTTGTGTACTGGCCCCCGCGCTCTTCTCCATCTTCCTATCAACAATGCTCGAAGAGGCTTTTCGAGATATGGGGAATGGCGTCTATATACAGTCCAGACAGAGCGCTGACCTGTTAAACGTCGCACACTTCATAGCGAAAACCAAGACTACTCGGATACTGATGAGAGAGCTGCTATTCGCAAATGACATTGCAATGGTTGCAAACTCTGCTGTAGAGATGCAGAAAACAGTGGATGCTTTCTCGGATGTGTCAAAGAAGTTCGGTTTGAAGATTAACATCAAGAAGACCGAGGTGCTGTACCAACCCAACTCTACAAGAACTCGAGAGGAGGATATCATGGTTGATGGAAACAAGCTGAACTCTGGTCTGGAATTCACATACCTCTGAAGCACTGTATCAAGTAATGGATGCATTGACGATGAAATACAGAAAAGGATGGCCACAGCTAGTGCATCTTTCGGCCGACTACGCCAGAGACTCTGGAACAACCACCATGTGTCATGCGGGTTAAAGGCAAGATATACCGTGCAATCGTGCTGTCCACCCTCCTATACGGAGCCGAGGCCTGGAGAGTGTACAGACGACAGGTGAAAAAGCTGCATGCCTTCATGACGCGACAAATGCGTTCTACCATTAGGATAATCTGAATGGACAAAGTGACAAACAAGGACTTGCTTGAACGGACAGGGCTGCCATCTATGAAAGATCTTCTGATCTGAAACAATTTCCGGTGGACAGGTCACCTAATGATGATGTCACCAGACAGGCTACCAAAGCAGGTTCTCCACTCTCAAATATCTTCTGGTCACAGAAAGAGAGGGCGCCCTCGTCTCCGGTTCAAGGATACCATCAAGAGAAACGTGAAGCTTAGAGACATAGCGACGCACAGCATGATGGTGATGTTTGTATGTATGTATGTATGTATGTATGTATGTATGTATGTATGTACGTATGTATGTATGTATGTATGTATGTATGTATGTATGTATGTATGTATGTATGTATGTATGTATGTATGTATGTACGTACGTACGTACGTACGTACGTACGTAGGTACGTACGTACGTACGTATGTATGTACGTATGTATGTAGTACGTAGTATGTATGTATGTATGTATGTATGTATGTATGTATGTATGTATGTATGTATGTATGTATGTATGTATGTATGCATGCATGTATGCACGTATGCACGTATGTACGTATGTAGGTATTGCAGTACCTCAGGTATTGCAATACCTCAGGGAGTTTGACGCCCCTGCCATGCAGAGTTGTAAACCACTGCCTTGTGGTATAGGTTCTTGACAGAACCGAAGGCTACGGGAGCAAACCCTAAACAGAAAACCATGTCACTGTGGCAGCATCAAGGGCGGTTGATGTATGGAACTCCCAACATCTCTCGACCAGCCACTGCAGGGACAAATAGTTTGCGCCTGTCTTGACATGTTCTTGCCGGTGTGAGACCTCTATTTGTTCCCCGAGAGAGTGTCGCTAGTAACTTACAAAAGCCAGCGGTACTTCAAAAGTTTTTGCTAGCAGCTTCCATGAAATGTACAACTGCACGAAACATGATACCGGATCGGCCGTCGCCCGGGTTACCAAGGACCGCGCTGCTCGACCTCATCTTCCGTCGACAGTGGAAAATCAGCTAGGAAGAAGAAGACAAAGAAGACAACTACTGACAATTGGACAATGGAACGTCAGGACTCTCCTCGACCGAGAAGGAGCTAACCGACCAGAAAGACGTACGGCACTAGAAGCAATGGAACTTGCCAAATACAACATCGACATCGCCGCCCTATGTGAAACAAGGTTCTCAGAGTCTGGTAGTCTCGACGACTTGGAATACTCTTTCTTCTGGAGTGGCAAACCCGAAGGAGAAAGAAGGGAGGCCGGAGTGGGCTTTGCTATCAAAAAGGATATCATTACAAAGCTGACAGAAATGCCACGGCCAGTAAGTGACAGAATCATGACGATGAGACTACCTCTGAGCAATGACAACTTTGCTACAATTATCAGCGTGTATGCTCCGACAATGACAAACCCAGATGAAAACAAGGAGGCCTTCTACAACCAGCTCGCAAGTGTGCTCAGGGGCATCCCTCATACCGATAAGCTACTGTTGATAGGAGACTTCAATGCGAGGATAGGAAGAGACAATGACAAGTGGCCCTTGGTCATGGGCAAACATGGGATTGGGAAATGCAACTCCAATGGCGAACTTCTACTGGCTCTGTGCTGAGTTCGAACTGATAGTGACGAACACCATGTTCAAGCAGAAGGATGAACGCAAGACCACCTGGATGCATCCTCGTTCCAAACACTGGCATATGATAGACTTCATCATCACGAGGTGTCGGCATAAGATGGACATCCACAGCACCCGAGCCATGCGTGGAGCAAACTGCTGGACCGATCACCAGATGCTGAGGTCAAAGGTGGCTTTCAGAATACGACAAAAGCACAACAGGCAAGGGACAAATAAGCCAACCAAGCTCAACACTGCAAAACTAAGTACCATCAGCCATAGGGAGAGTTTTGAGCAGGAGATGGACAGTGCTCTCGCCCACTGGGAGGAGAAGGAAAACTCAACACCAGACGAGGAATGGGCAGCTCTGCAGCAGGTTGTGTACAACACAGCCAAGACATATCTTGGCAAGCCAGACAGAAAACACCAGGACTGGTTCGACCCCAACGACCAGGAGCTTCAGACTCTTATGAGCAGAAGAGATCAAGCCCACCAGAGAGTGTTGCAAACCAGGAGTACTAGATCCACCACTGCAGCATACAAAGATGCCTGCAGACTGCTACAAAAAAACACCCGTGCACTGAAGTCGGACTGGTGGGAAAGGAAAGCAGTGGAGCTGCAGAGAGCTGCCGACAGTAACAACATGAAGGGCTTCTACAATGGACTGAAGGAAGTGTGGGGACCCAAAAAGAAGGGACCTGTTCAACTAAAATCAACAGACGGCATGGAAACATTCTCTGACAGCAAGAGAGTTGTGGCAAGATGGAGTGAACACTTCCAGAAGCTACTCAACGTCCCTGGCGACATAGATCACGAAGCTCTGGACAACATCCCGCAGCGCATTACCAAGACAAGCCTTGATGAGATTCCAACTATGGATGAGATGGCTAGAGCAATCGCCAGCCTGAAAGATGGCAAAGCACCTGGAGGAGATGGAATTCCTGCAGAGGTATGGAAGCATGGAGGAGACAATCTTTTCAGCAGACTGCACCAACTAATCACCAATGCCTGGGAGATGGGTTCTGTACCACAAGCATGGAAGGATGCAAGCATTATAACCATCTACAAGAAAGGTGATCGAACAGACTGTGGGAACTATAGAGGAATCTCTCTTCTTTCCATAGCAGGCAAGATCTTCGC
>OZ024854.1:68724253-68726753 GCA_964017155.1 Oasisia sp. SBJ-2009
TGTTCATAGCTTCTCTTTGAATTTCTAATTTCAGCTGTAGCTTGGTTAAGTGCTTCTTTATAAATGGCATAGTCTTCTTCACTTCCATTATGTCTATATGTCTTCCACATCATTTGCTTGTATTTGATTTTTTTAATGGCTTCTTTTGATAAGTGTTTCTTTTTTGTCCGTTTCCCATGTTTTTTCAAGGGGACAAATTTTTCGACAATGCAGTCAATTTCACTCTTTAAGATATTCCAACATTCTGTTGCTGTCTTATTCTCCAGTGTGTTATTCCAGTCTATCTTTGCTAAATATTTCCTCATGTCCTTATATCTTCCTTTGTGAAAATTTTTCCTGTACCGTATTTTTTTATTCTGTTCTCCTTTTACTTTGATGATAAAATGTATCTGGTTGTGATCACTACATCCCAGTGGCTCACATATCCTGACATTATCAATAAATTCCTTCTGTGAGCTCAACACTATGTCCAACACGTTCTCATCCCTTGTTGGTTCTAACACATGTTGAATAAGGAAACTGTCTTGTACTAAATTTAAAAACTTTTGATCTTCACTCCCAGTACTCTGTAGAGATTTCCACTGTATATGCCCATGGTTAAAATCCCCCATAATTATACAGTCCCGTTTACTGACTTCCTTTATAGCGTTTTGTATTTTCTCATTCTCTTCTGTGTTTATGTTTGGACTTCGATAAACTAACCCAACAGTTAACGTTGAGTTTCCTGAAACTATGTTACACCAGACAGCTTCTTCACATTCTGCTTCTTTTTCTAATTTTATTTCGTAAGCCTGGATGGATTCTTTAATATATAAAATAACGCCACCTCCCCTTCTCCCTATTCTATCTTTCCTAAACATGACATATCCTGTCATTCCTAATTCAGCATCTGATATGTCGGGGGTGGCCCAAGATTCAGTTATACCTATTATGTGAGGGTCAGTATCTTCTACCATAATGTTTAGTTCATTTCTTTTGTTTACTATGCTCCTTGCATTTAAACAAACACATTTATAACCAAATGTGGTAGAGTTTTCCAGACTGTTCTTTGCCGTTTTCTTTGTGCTGTCCTTATCTGTGCCTCCAGTATTTGGCTTCTCTGTGAATCCCCCCTGCGAATCTAGTTTAAATAACTGCAACCTGTTCCACTGTTCATAGATCGAAGCAAGTTCTCAGAGAAAACTGCAGCGCCCTTTCCGCTTAGATGGAGGCCATCTCTCGTATACATATCTTCTTTCCCAACAAAGTATCCCCACAAATCTACAAATCCAACTCCTTCTTCTTCACACATCTGCTCTACTAGAACGTTGATTGCCATCCTCTTGCAGTTTCTATAAGCTACACCCCTTCCTCCCATCACTGGCAAAATTCCTGAGAGAATAATCTGCTCAACTCTTGTCTTCTTCAGTTTCCCTACCAACTGTCTGTATCTTTTCACTATTCTAGTTGTCCCCTCCCTGTCTGCATTGTTCGTCCCTACATGTACTAATATAGATCCTCCCTGGCCATGCCCCAATGTATTCTCTACCCTTTCTGTCACATGCTCTATCCGAGCGCCCGGAAGACAAACAACAACATCTTCGCCTTTGTTTAAAGTCTTGTCTGTCTTTCTCAAAATTGAGTCGCCCATAAACACCCTTTCTGTTCTCGATGCCCCCTCAATCACTGCCTCAGAGTAGCTCCTCCGTGTTGCATCTCCCTGGTCGTTGACTTTTCTTCCTCCCGCCTTCTCTGTTGTTCCTTTTTTCCCTGCCTCTTTTCGTCCTGTCATCATCCCTGTTATTGACTTCCCTTTCGGCACATTTACTCTCACTTCCTTTCTTCCATTCATCTTTCCTCCGGTCACATGAACTTCTCTCCTCTCCTGTCCCATTGCTCCCCCCTCATCTACTGTCACTTTCTCCCCTGTCACCTTCCTGCATGCCATGCTTTCTCTTGTTCTTTCTCCATTTGTTTTCCTTGCACTTACCCTCCCTCCTCTCAATCTCCTGTCCTCATCCTTCTTGTCACTGCATTGCTCATTCCGACCTCTTCCATCCGTCTCTTTGGTTATTTTTATATCCAGCCCCTTCACAATATCGGTTAGCCTAGCTAACTCTACTGTAAGACATTCCACTTTACAACATCCTGTGCACTGGAAAGTAAAGTCTTCCTCCATTGTTTCTGCCCATGACTTTGTGCATCCGGATAGAGCAAAATCGACAAAGCTGTGACAATAGTCACATACTAAGTGCCTCCTTGCCTTCACTTGCCGCTTGCAAGGGGCCATATTATGATTACACAGGAACTCAAAATTTACTCAGTCTGTATACCAATTAGTCTTTAGAAAGACTGTTTTATGTGGACAGTAACTGCAGCTCACTTTATGTTATACACAACTGACAAATTTAGTCTTTACTGGTGCCGTTCCCTAGCGGACACGTTGGACACTACCTACATAAACAAACTAAGGTTTCTACTAAAAAGCTTGCTTATTTTTTAATAACAATGCTACCTGATC
>OZ024854.1:68731753-68761753 GCA_964017155.1 Oasisia sp. SBJ-2009
TCACCAGTAGGAGGACATGCAGTGTTAAAATATCACCAGTAGGAGGACATGCAATGTTAAAATATCATCAGAAGGAGCACATGCAGTGTTAAAATATCACCAGTAGGAGGACATGCAGTGTTAAAATATCATCAGTAGGAGGACATGCAGTGTTAAAATATCATCAGAAGGAGCACATGCAGTGTTAAAATATCATCAGTAGGAGGACATGCAATGTTAAAATATCATCAGTAGGAGGACATGCAATGTTAAAATATCACCAGAAGGAGGACATGCAATGTTAAAATATCACCAGAAGGTGCACATGCAGTGTCAAAATATCATCAGTAGGAGGACATGCAGTGTTAAAATATCATCAGTAGGAGGACATGCAATGTTAAAATATCACCAGTAGGAGGACATGCAATGTTAAAATATCACCAGTAGGAGCACATGCAGTGTTAAAATATCACCAGTAGGAGGACTTGCAATGTTAAAATATCATCAGTAGGAGGACATGCAATGTTAAAATATCATCAGTAGGAGGACATGCAGTATTAACATATCATCAGTAGGAGGACATGCAATGTTAAAATATCATCAGTAGGAGGACATGCAATGTTAACATTTCACCAGTAGGAGGACATGCAGTGTTAACATATCACCAGCAGGAGGACATGCAATGTTAACATTTCACCAGTAGGAGGACATGCAATGTTAACATTTCACCAGTAAGAGGACTTGCAGTGTTAAAATATCACCAGTAAGAGGACTTGCAGTGTTAAAATATCACCAGTAGGAGGACACGCAGTGTTAAAATATAATCAGTAGGAGGACATGCAGTGTTAAAATATCACCAGTAGGAGGACATGCATTGTTAAAATATCACCAGTAGGAGGACACGCATTGTTAAAATATCACCAGTAGGAGGACTTGCAGTGTTAAAATATCACCAGTAAGAGGACTTGCAGTGTTAAAATATCACCAGTAGGAGGACACGCAGTGTTAAAATATCATCATTAGGAGGACATGCAATATTAAAATATCACCAGTAGGAGGACATGCAATGTTAAAATATCACCAGTAGGAGGACATGCAATGTTAAAATATCACCAGTAGGAGGACATGCAATGTTAAAATATCACCAGTAGGAGGACATGCAATGTTAAAATATCACCAGTAGGAGGACATGCAATGTTAAAATATCATCAGTAGGAGGACATGCAATGTTAAAATATCACCAGTAGGAGGACATGCAATGTTAAAATATCACCAGTAGGAGGACATGCATTGTTAAAATATCATCAGTAGGAGGACATGCATTGTTAAAATATCATCAGTAGGAGTACATGCAATGTCAAAATATCACCAGTAGGGGGACATGCATTGTTAAAATATCATCAGTAGGAGGACATGCAGTATTAAAATATCACCAGTAGGAGGACATGCAGTGCTAAGCAAAATATCATCAGTAGGAGGACATGCAGTGTTAAAATATCATCAGTAGGAGGACATGCATTGTTAAAATATCATCAGTAGGAGGACATGCAATGTTAAAATATCACCAGTAGGAGCACATGCAGTGTTAAAATGTCATCAGTAGGAGCACATGCAATGTTAAAATATCACCAGTAAGACGACTTGCAGTGTTAAAATATCACCAGTAGGAGGACACGCAGTGTTAAAATATAATCAGTAGGACGACATGCAGTGTTAAAATATCACCAATAGGAGGACACGCAGTGTTAAAATATAATCAGTAGGAGGACATGCATTGTTAAAATATTAACAGTAGGAGGACACGCAGTGTTAAAATATAATCAGTAGGACGACATGCAGTGTTAAAATATCACCAATAGGAGGACACGCAGTGTTAAAATATAATCAGTAGGAGGACATGCATTGTTAAAATATCACCAGTAAGAGGACTGGCAGTGTTAAAATATAACCAGTAGGAGGACACGCAGTGTTAAAATATCATCATTAGGAGGACATGCAATATTAAAATATCACCAGTAGGAGGACATGCAATGTTAAAATATCACCAGTAGGAGGACATGCAATATTAAAATATCATCAGTAGGAGGACATGCAATGTTAAAATATCACCAGTAGGAGGACATGCAGTGTTAAAATATCATCAGTAGGAGGACATGCAATGTTAAAATATCACCAGTAGGAGGACATGCAGTGTTAAAATATCACCAGTAGGAGGACATGCAGTGTTAAAATATCACCAGTAGGAGGACAATCAGTGTTAAAATATCATCAGTAGGAGGACATGCAGTGTTAAAATATCATTAGTATGAGGACATGCAGTATTAAAATATCATCGGTAGGAGGACATGCAGTGTTGAAATATCATCGGTAGGAAGACATGCAGTGTTAAAATATCACCAGTAGGAGGACATGCAGTGTTAAAATATCATTGGTAGGAAGACATGCAGTGTTAAAATATCTTCAGTATGAGGACATGCAGTGTTACAATATCTTCAGTATGAGGACATGCAGTGTTAAAATATCATTGGTAGGAGGACATGCAGTGTTACAATATCTTCAGTATAAGGACATGCAGTATTAAAATATCATCAGTAGGAGGACATGCAGTATTAAAATACCATCAGTAGGAGGACATGCAATGTTAAAATATCATTAGTAGGAGGACATGCAGTGTTAAAATATCACCAGTAGGAGGACATGCAATGTTAAAATATCATTAGTAGGAGGACATGCAGTGTTAAAATATCATTAGTAGGAGGACATGCAGTGTTAAAATATCACCAGTAGGAGGACATGCAATGTTAAAATATCATTAGTAGGAGGACATGCAGTGTTAAAATATCACCAGTAGGAGGACATGCAATGTTAAAATATCATTAGTAGGAGGACATGCAGTGTTAAAATATCATTAGTAGGAGGACATGCAGTGTAAAAATATCACTAGTAGGAGGACATGCAATGTTAAAATATCATTAGTAGGAGGACATGCAGTGTTAAAATATCACCAGTAGGAGGACATGCAATGTTAAAATATCATTAGTAGGAGGACATGCAGTGTTAAAATATCATTAGTAGGAGGACATGCAGTGTTAAAATATCATTAGTAGGAGGACATGCAGTGTTAAAATTTCATTAGTAGGAGGACATGCAGTGTTAAAATATCATTAGTACGAGGACATGCAGTGTTAAAATATCGTTAGTAGGAGGACATGCAGTGTTAAAATATCATTAGTAGGAGGACATGCAGTGTTAAAATATCATTAGTAGGAGGACATGCAGTGTTAAAATATCACCAGTAGGAGGGCATGCAATGTTAAAATATCATTAGTAGGAGGACATGCAGTGTTAAAATATCACCAGTAGGAGGACATGCAGTGTTAAAATATCATCGGTAGGAGGACATGCAGTGTTAAAATATCACCAGTAGGAGGACATGCAATGTTAAAATGTCATTAGTAGGAGGACATGCAGTGTTAAAATATCATCGGTAGGAGGACATGCAGTGTTAAAATATCACCAGTAGGAGGACATGCAGTGTTAAAATATCACAAGTAGGAGACATGCAGTGTTAAAATATCACCAGTAGGAGGGCATGCAGTATTAAAATATCATCAGTAGGAGGACATGCAGTGTTAAAATATCATCGGTAGGAGGACATGCAGTGTTAAAATATCACCAGTAGGAGGGCATGCGGTATTAAAATATCATCAGTAGGAGGACATGCAGTGTTAAAATATCATCAGTAGGAGGACATGCAGTGTTAAAATATCACCAGTAGGAAGACATGCAGTATTAAAATATCACCAGTAGGAAGACATGCAGTATTAAAATATCATCAGTAGGAGGACATGCAGTATTAAAATACCATCAGTAGGAGGACATGCAGTGTTAAAATATCATCAGTAGGAGGACATGCAGTGATAAAATATCATCGGTAGGAGGACATGCAGTGTTAAAATATCATCGGTAGGAGGACATGCAGTGTTAAAATATCATCAGTAGGAGGACATGCAGTGTTAAAATATCACCAGTAGGAGGACATGCAGTGTTAAAATATCATCAGTAGGAGGACATGCAGTGTTAAAATATCATCAGTAGGAGGACATGCAATGTTAAAATATCACCAGTAGGTGGACATGCAGTGTTAAAATATCACCTGTAGGAGGACATGCAGTATTAAAATACCACCAGTAGGAGGACATGAAGTGTTAAAATATCATCAGTGGGAGGACATGCAGTGTTAAAATATCACCAGTAGGAGGACATGCACTGTTAAACTATCACCAGTAGGAGGACATGCAATATTAAAATATCACCAGTAGGAAGACATGCAGTGTTAAAATATCATCAGTAGGAGGACATGCAGTGTTAACATATCACCAGCAGGAGGACATGCAATGTTAACATTTCACCAGTAGGAGGACATGCAATGTTAACATTTCACCAGTAAGAGGACTTGCAGTGTTAAAATATCACCAGTAAGAGGACTTGCAGTGTTAAAATATCATCAGTAGGAGGACATGCAGTGTTAAAATATCACCAGTAGGAGGACATGCAGTGTTAAAATATCACCAGTAGGAGGACATGCAATGTTAAAATATCATCAGAAGGAGCACATGCAGTGTTAAAATATCACCAGTAGGAGGACATGCAGTGTTAAAATATCATCAGTAGGAGGACATGCAGTGTTAAAATATCATCAGAAGGAGCACATGCAGTGTTAAAATATCATCAGTAGGAGGACATGCAATGTTAAAATATCATCAGTAGGAGGACATGCAATGTTAAAATATCACCAGAAGGAGGACATGCAATGTTAAAATATCACCAGAAGGTGCACATGCAGTGTCAAAATATCATCAGTAGGAGGACATGCAGTGTTAAAATATCATCAGTAGGAGGACATGCAATGTTAAAATATCACCAGTAGGAGGACATGCAATGTTAAAATATCACCAGTAGGAGCACATGCAGTGTTAAAATATCACCAGTAGGAGGACTTGCAATGTTAAAATATCATCAGTAGGAGGACATGCAATGTTAAAATATCATCAGTAGGAGGACATGCAGTATTAACATATCATCAGTAGGAGGACATGCAATGTTAAAATATCATCAGTAGGAGGACATGCAATGTTAACATTTCACCAGTAGGAGGTCATGCAGTGTTAACATATCACCAGCAGGAGGACATGCAATGTTAACATTTCACCAGTAGGAGGACATGCAATGTTAACATTTCACCAGTAAGAGGACTTGCAGTGTTAAAATATCACCAGTAAGAGGACTTGCAGTGTTAAAATATCACCAGTAGGAGGACACGCAGTGTTAAAATATAATCAGTAGGAGGACATGCAGTGTTAAAATATCACCAGTAGGAGGACATGCATTGTTAAAATATCACCAGTAGGAGGACACGCATTGTTAAAATATCACCAGTAGGAGGACTTGCAGTGTTAAAATATCACCAGTAAGAGGACTTGCAGTGTTAAAATATCACCAGTAGGAGGACACGCAGTGTTAAAATATCATCATTAGGAGGACATGCAATATTAAAATATCACCAGTAGGAGGACATGCAATGTTAAAATATCACCAGTAGGAGGACATGCAATGTTAAAATATCACCAGTAGGAGGACATGCAATGTTAAAATATCACCAGTAGGAGGACATGCAGTGTTAAAATATCATTGGTAGGAAGACATGCAGTGTTAAAATATCTTCAGTATGAGGACATGCAGTGTTACAATATCTTCAGTATGAGGACATGCAGTGTTAAAATATCATTGGTAGGAGGACATGCAGTGTTACAATATCTTCAGTATAAGGACATGCAGTATTAAAATATCATCAGTAGGAGGACATGCAGTATTAAAATACCATCAGTAGGAGGACATGCAATGTTAAAATATCATTAGTAGGAGGACATGCAGTGTTAAAATATCACCAGTAGGAGGACATGCAATGTTAAAATATCATTAGTAGGAGGACATGCAGTGTTAAAATATCATTAGTAGGAGGACATGCAGTGTTAAAATATCACCAGTAGGAGGACATGCAATGTTAAAATATCATTAGTAGGAGGACATGCAGTGTTAAAATATCACCAGTAGGAGGACATGCAATGTTAAAATATCATTAGTAGGAGGACATGCAGTGTTAAAATATCATTAGTAGGAGGACATGCAGTGTAAAAATATCACTAGTAGGAGGACATGCAATGTTAAAATATCATTAGTAGGAGGACATGCAGTGTTAAAATATCACCAGTAGGAGGACATGCAATGTTAAAATATCATTAGTAGGAGGACATGCAGTGTTAAAATATCATTAGTAGGAGGACATGCAGTGTTAAAATATCATTAGTAGGAGGACATGCAGTGTTAAAATTTCATTAGTAGGAGGACATGCAGTGTTAAAATATCATTAGTACGAGGACATGCAGTGTTAAAATATCGTTAGTAGGAGGACATGCAGTGTTAAAATATCATTAGTAGGAGGACATGCAGTGTTAAAATATCATTAGTAGGAGGACATGCAGTGTTAAAATATCACCAGTAGGAGGGCATGCAATGTTAAAATATCATTAGTAGGAGGACATGCAGTGTTAAAATATCACCAGTAGGAGGACATGCAGTGTTAAAATATCATCGGTAGGAGGACATGCAGTGTTAAAATATCACCAGTAGGAGGACATGCAATGTTAAAATGTCATTAGTAGGAGGACATGCAGTGTTAAAATATCATCGGTAGGAGGACATGCAGTGTTAAAATATCACCAGTAGGAGGACATGCAGTGTTAAAATATCACAAGTAGGAGACATGCAGTGTTAAAATATCACCAGTAGGAGGGCATGCAGTATTAAAATATCATCAGTAGGAGGACATGCAGTGTTAAAATATCATCGGTAGGAGGACATGCAGTGTTAAAATATCACCAGTAGGAGGGCATGCGGTATTAAAATATCATCAGTAGGAGGACATGCAGTGTTAAAATATCATCAGTAGGAGGACATGCAGTGTTAAAATATCACCAGTAGGAAGACATGCAGTATTAAAATATCACCAGTAGGAAGACATGCAGTATTAAAATATCATCAGTAGGAGGACATGCAGTATTAAAATACCATCAGTAGGAGGACATGCAGTGTTAAAATATCATCAGTAGGAGGACATGCAGTGATAAAATATCATCGGTAGGAGGACATGCAGTGTTAAAATATCATCGGTAGGAGGACATGCAGTGTTAAAATATCATCAGTAGGAGGACATGCAGTGTTAAAATATCACCAGTAGGAGGACATGCAGTGTTAAAATATCATCAGTAGGAGGACATGCAGTGTTAAAATATCATCAGTAGGAGGACATGCAATGTTAAAATATCACCAGTAGGAGGACATGCAGTGTTAAAATATCACCTGTAGGAGGACATGCAGTATTAAAATACCACCAGTAGGAGGACATGAAGTGTTAAAATATCATCAGTGGGAGGACATGCAGTGTTAAAATATCACCAGTAGGAGGACATGCACTGTTAAACTATCACCAGTAGGAGGACATGCAATATTAAAATATCACCAGTAGGAAGACATGCAGTGTTAAAATATCATCAGTAGGAGGACATGCAGTGTTAACATATCACCAGCAGGAGGACATGCAATGTTAACATTTCACCAGTAGGAGGACATGCAATGTTAACATTTCACCAGTAAGAGGACTTGCAGTGTTAAAATATCACCAGTAAGAGGACTTGCAGTGTTAAAATATCATCAGTAGGAGGACATGCAGTGTTAAAATATCACCAGTAGGAGGACATGCAGTGTTAAAATATCACCAGTAGGAGGACATGCAATGTTAAAATATCATCAGAAGGAGCACATGCAGTGTTAAAATATCACCAGTAGGAGGACATGCAGTGTTAAAATATCATCAGTAGGAGGACATGCAGTGTTAAAATATCATCAGAAGGAGCACATGCAGTGTTAAAATATCATCAGTAGGAGGACATGCAATGTTAAAATATCATCAGTAGGAGGACATGCAATGTTAAAATATCACCAGAAGGAGGACATGCAATGTTAAAATATCACCAGAAGGTGCACATGCAGTGTCAAAATATCATCAGTAGGAGGACATGCAGTGTTAAAATATCATCAGTAGGAGGACATGCAATGTTAAAATATCACCAGTAGGAGGACATGCAATGTTAAAATATCACCAGTAGGAGCACATGCAGTGTTAAAATATCACCAGTAGGAGGACTTGCAATGTTAAAATATCATCAGTAGGAGGACATGCAATGTTAAAATATCATCAGTAGGAGGACATGCAGTATTAACATATCATCAGTAGGAGGACATGCAATGTTAAAATATCATCAGTAGGAGGACATGCAATGTTAACATTTCACCAGTAGGAGGTCATGCAGTGTTAACATATCACCAGCAGGAGGACATGCAATGTTAACATTTCACCAGTAGGAGGACATGCAATGTTAACATTTCACCAGTAAGAGGACTTGCAGTGTTAAAATATCACCAGTAAGAGGACTTGCAGTGTTAAAATATCACCAGTAGGAGGACACGCAGTGTTAAAATATAATCAGTAGGAGGACATGCAGTGTTAAAATATCACCAGTAGGAGGACATGCATTGTTAAAATATCACCAGTAGGAGGACACGCATTGTTAAAATATCACCAGTAGGAGGACTTGCAGTGTTAAAATATCACCAGTAAGAGGACTTGCAGTGTTAAAATATCACCAGTAGGAGGACACGCAGTGTTAAAATATCATCATTAGGAGGACATGCAATATTAAAATATCACCAGTAGGAGGACATGCAATGTTAAAATATCACCAGTAGGAGGACATGCAATGTTAAAATATCACCAGTAGGAGGACATGCAATGTTAAAATATCACCAGTAGGAGGACATGCAATGTTAAAATATCACCAGTAGGAGGACATGCAATGTTAAAATATCATCAGTAGGAGGACATGCAATGTTAAAATATCACCAGTAGGAGGACATGCAATGTTAAAATATCACCAGTAGGAGGACATGCATTGTTAAAATATCATCAGTTGGAGGACATGCATTGTTAAAATATCATCAGTAGGAGTACATGCAATGTCAAAATATCACCAGTAGGGGGACATGCATTGTTAAAATATCATCAGTAGGAGGACATGCAGTATTAAAATATCACCAGTAGGAGGACATGCAGTGCTAAGCAAAATATCATCAGTAGGAGGACATGCAGTGTTAAAATATCATCAGTAGGAGGACATGCATTGTTAAAATATCATCAGTAGGAGGACATGCAATGTTAAAATATCACCAGTAGGAGCACATGCAGTGTTAAAATGTCATCAGTAGGAGCACATGCAATGTTAAAATATCACCAGTAAGAGGACTTGCAGTGTTAAAATATCACCAGTAGGAGGACACGCAGTGTTAAAATATAATCAGTAGGACGACATGCAGTGTTAAAATATCACCAATAGGAGGACACGCAGTGTTAAAATATAATCAGTAGGAGGACATGCATTGTTAAAATATTACCAGTAGGAGGACACGCAGTGTTAAAATATAATCAGTAGGACGACATGCAGTGTTAAAATATCACCAATAGGAGGACACGCAGTGTTAAAATATAATCAGTAGGAGGACATGCATTGTTAAAATATCACCAGTAAGAGGACTGGCAGTGTTAAAATATAACCAGTAGGAGGACACGCAGTGTTAAAATATCATCATTAGGAGGACATGCAATATTAAAATATCACCAGTAGGAGGACATGCAATGTTAAAATATCACCAGTAGGAGGACATGCAATATTAAAATATCATCAGTAGGAGGACATGCAATGTTAAAATATCACCAGTAGGAGGACATGCAGTGTTAAAATATCATCAGTAGGAGGACATGCAATGTTAAAATATCACCAGTAGGAGGACATGCAGTGTTAAAATATCACCAGTAGGAGGACATGCAGTGTTAAAATATCACCAGTAGGAGGACAATCAGTGTTAAAATATCATCAGTAGGAGGACATGCAGTGTTAAAATATCATTAGTATGAGGACATGCAGTATTAAAATATCATCGGTAGGAGGACATGCAGTGTTGAAATATCATCGGTAGGAAGACATGCAGTGTTAAAATATCACCAGTAGGAGGACATGCAGTGTTAAAATATCATTGGTAGGAAGACATGCAGTGTTAAAATATCTTCAGTATGAGGACATGCAGTGTTACAATATCTTCAGTATGAGGACATGCAGTGTTAAAATATCATTGGTAGGAGGACATGCAGTGTTACAATATCTTCAGTATAAGGACATGCAGTATTAAAATATCATCAGTAGGAGGACATGCAGTATTAAAATACCATCAGTAGGAGGACATGCAATGTTAAAATATCATTAGTAGGAGGACATGCAGTGTTAAAATATCACCAGTAGGAGGACATGCAATGTTAAAATATCATTAGTAGGAGGACATGCAGTGTTAAAATATCATTAGTAGGAGGACATGCAGTGTTAAAATATCACCAGTAGGAGGACATGCAATGTTAAAATATCATTAGTAGGAGGACATGCAGTGTTAAAATATCACCAGTAGGAGGACATGCAATGTTAAAATATCATTAGTAGGAGGACATGCAGTGTTAAAATATCATTAGTAGGAGGACATGCAGTGTAAAAATATCACTAGTAGGAGGACATGCAATGTTAAAATATCATTAGTAGGAGGACATGCAGTGTTAAAATATCACCAGTAGGAGGACATGCAATGTTAAAATATCATTAGTAGGAGGACATGCAGTGTTAAAATATCATTAGTAGGAGGACATGCAGTGTTAAAATATCATTAGTAGGAGGACATGCAGTGTTAAAATTTCATTAGTAGGAGGACATGCAGTGTTAAAATATCATTAGTACGAGGACATGCAGTGTTAAAATATCGTTAGTAGGAGGACATGCAGTGTTAAAATATCATTAGTAGGAGGACATGCAGTGTTAAAATATCATTAGTAGGAGGACATGCAGTGTTAAAATATCACCAGTAGGAGGGCATGCAATGTTAAAATATCATTAGTAGGAGGACATGCAGTGTTAAAATATCACCAGTAGGAGGACATGCAGTGTTAAAATATCATCGGTAGGAGGACATGCAGTGTTAAAATATCACCAGTAGGAGGACATGCAATGTTAAAATGTCATTAGTAGGAGGACATGCAGTGTTAAAATATCATCGGTAGGAGGACATGCAGTGTTAAAATATCACCAGTAGGAGGACATGCAGTGTTAAAATATCACAAGTAGGAGACATGCAGTGTTAAAATATCACCAGTAGGAGGGCATGCAGTATTAAAATATCATCAGTAGGAGGACATGCAGTGTTAAAATATCATCGGTAGGAGGACATGCAGTGTTAAAATATCACCAGTAGGAGGGCATGCGGTATTAAAATATCATCAGTAGGAGGACATGCAGTGTTAAAATATCATCAGTAGGAGGACATGCAGTGTTAAAATATCACCAGTAGGAAGACATGCAGTATTAAAATATCACCAGTAGGAAGACATGCAGTATTAAAATATCATCAGTAGGAGGACATGCAGTATTAAAATACCATCAGTAGGAGGACATGCAGTGTTAAAATATCATCAGTAGGAGGACATGCAGTGATAAAATATCATCGGTAGGAGGACATGCAGTGTTAAAATATCATCGGTAGGAGGACATGCAGTGTTAAAATATCATCAGTAGGAGGACATGCAGTGTTAAAATATCACCAGTAGGAGGACATGCAGTGTTAAAATATCATCAGTAGGAGGACATGCAGTGTTAAAATATCATCAGTAGGAGGACATGCAATGTTAAAATATCACCAGTAGGAGGACATGCAGTGTTAAAATATCACCTGTAGGAGGACATGCAGTATTAAAATACCACCAGTAGGAGGACATGAAGTGTTAAAATATCATCAGTGGGAGGACATGCAGTGTTAAAATATCACCAGTAGGAGGACATGCACTGTTAAACTATCACCAGTAGGAGGACATGCAATATTAAAATATCACCAGTAGGAAGACATGCAGTGTTAAAATATCATCAGTAGGAGGACATGCAGTGTTAACATATCACCAGCAGGAGGACATGCAATGTTAACATTTCACCAGTAGGAGGACATGCAATGTTAACATTTCACCAGTAAGAGGACTTGCAGTGTTAAAATATCACCAGTAAGAGGACTTGCAGTGTTAAAATATCATCAGTAGGAGGACATGCAGTGTTAAAATATCACCAGTAGGAGGACATGCAGTGTTAAAATATCACCAGTAGGAGGACATGCAATGTTAAAATATCATCAGAAGGAGCACATGCAGTGTTAAAATATCACCAGTAGGAGGACATGCAGTGTTAAAATATCATCAGTAGGAGGACATGCAGTGTTAAAATATCATCAGAAGGAGCACATGCAGTGTTAAAATATCATCAGTAGGAGGACATGCAATGTTAAAATATCATCAGTAGGAGGACATGCAATGTTAAAATATCACCAGAAGGAGGACATGCAATGTTAAAATATCACCAGAAGGTGCACATGCAGTGTCAAAATATCATCAGTAGGAGGACATGCAGTGTTAAAATATCATCAGTAGGAGGACATGCAATGTTAAAATATCACCAGTAGGAGGACATGCAATGTTAAAATATCACCAGTAGGAGCACATGCAGTGTTAAAATATCACCAGTAGGAGGACTTGCAATGTTAAAATATCATCAGTAGGAGGACATGCAATGTTAAAATATCATCAGTAGGAGGACATGCAGTATTAACATATCATCAGTAGGAGGACATGCAATGTTAAAATATCATCAGTAGGAGGACATGCAATGTTAACATTTCACCAGTAGGAGGTCATGCAGTGTTAACATATCACCAGCAGGAGGACATGCAATGTTAACATTTCACCAGTAGGAGGACATGCAATGTTAACATTTCACCAGTAAGAGGACTTGCAGTGTTAAAATATCACCAGTAAGAGGACTTGCAGTGTTAAAATATCACCAGTAGGAGGACACGCAGTGTTAAAATATAATCAGTAGGAGGACATGCAGTGTTAAAATATCACCAGTAGGAGGACATGCATTGTTAAAATATCACCAGTAGGAGGACACGCATTGTTAAAATATCACCAGTAGGAGGACTTGCAGTGTTAAAATATCACCAGTAAGAGGACTTGCAGTGTTAAAATATCACCAGTAGGAGGACACGCAGTGTTAAAATATCATCATTAGGAGGACATGCAATATTAAAATATCACCAGTAGGAGGACATGCAATGTTAAAATATCACCAGTAGGAGGACATGCAATGTTAAAATATCACCAGTAGGAGGACATGCAATGTTAAAATATCACCAGTAGGAGGACATGCAATGTTAAAATATCACCAGTAGGAGGACATGCAATGTTAAAATATCATCAGTAGGAGGACATGCAATGTTAAAATATCACCAGTAGGAGGACATGCAATGTTAAAATATCACCAGTAGGAGGACATGCATTGTTAAAATATCATCAGTTGGAGGACATGCATTGTTAAAATATCATCAGTAGGAGTACATGCAATGTCAAAATATCACCAGTAGGGGGACATGCATTGTTAAAATATCATCAGTAGGAGGACATGCAGTATTAAAATATCACCAGTAGGAGGACATGCAGTGCTAAGCAAAATATCATCAGTAGGAGGACATGCAGTGTTAAAATATCATCAGTAGGAGGACATGCATTGTTAAAATATCATCAGTAGGAGGACATGCAATGTTAAAATATCACCAGTAGGAGCACATGCAGTGTTAAAATGTCATCAGTAGGAGCACATGCAATGTTAAAATATCACCAGTAAGAGGACTTGCAGTGTTAAAATATCACCAGTAGGAGGACACGCAGTGTTAAAATATAATCAGTAGGACGACATGCAGTGTTAAAATATCACCAATAGGAGGACACGCAGTGTTAAAATATAATCAGTAGGAGGACATGCATTGTTAAAATATTACCAGTAGGAGGACACGCAGTGTTAAAATATAATCAGTAGGACGACATGCAGTGTTAAAATATCACCAATAGGAGGACACGCAGTGTTAAAATATAATCAGTAGGAGGACATGCATTGTTAAAATATCACCAGTAAGAGGACTGGCAGTGTTAAAATATAACCAGTAGGAGGACACGCAGTGTTAAAATATCATCATGAGGAGGACATGCAATATTAAAATATCACCAGTAGGAGGACATGCAATGTTAAAATATCACCAGTAGGAGGACATGCAATATTAAAATATCATCAGTAGGAGGACATGCAATGTTAAAATATCACCAGTAGGAGGACATGCAGTGTTAAAATATCATCAGTAGGAGGACATGCAATGTTAAAATATCACCAGTAGGAGGACATGCAGTGTTAAAATATCACCAGTAGGAGGACATGCAATGTTAAAATATCACCAGTAGGAGGACATGCAATGTTAAAATATCATCAGTAGGAGTACATGCAATGTTAAAATATCACCAGTAGGAGGACATGCAATGTTAAAATATCACCAGTAGGAGGACATGCAATGTTAAAATATCATCAGTAGGAGGACATGCAGTGTTAAAATATCACCAGCAGGAGGACAAGCAGTGTTAAAATGTCATCAGTAGGAGGACATGCAGTGTTAAAATGTCATCAGTAGGAGGACATGCAGTGTTAAAATGTCATCAGTAGGAGGAAATGCAGTGTTAAAATATCATCAGTAGGAGGACACGCAATATTAAAATATCACCAGTAGGAGGACATACAGTGTTAAAATATCACCAGTAGGAGGACATGCAGTATTAAAATATCACCAGTAGGAGGACATGCAGTGTTAAAATATCATCATTAGGAGGACATGCAGTATTAAAATATCACCAGTAGGAGGACATGCAGTGTTAAAATATCATCAGTAGGAGGACATGCAGTGTTAAAATATCATCAGTAGGAGGACATGCAACATTAAAATATCACCAGTAGGAGGACATGCAATGTTAAAATATCACCAGTAGGAGGACATGCAGTGTTAAAATATCATCATTAGGAGGACATGCAGTATTAAAATATCACCAGTAGGAGGACATGCAGTGTTAAAATATCATCAGTAGGAGGACATGCAATATTAAAATATCACCAGTAGGAGGACATGCAATGTTAAAATATCACCAGTAGGAGGACATGCAGTGTTAAAATATCATCATTAGGACGACATGCAGTATTAAAATATCACCAGTAGGAGGACATGCAGTGTTAAAATATCATTAGTAGCAGGACATGCAGTGTTAAAATATCATCAGTAGGAGGACATGCAGTGTTAAAATATCATCAGTAGGAGGACATGCAGTGTTAAAATATCATCAGTAGGAGGACATGCAGTGTTAAAATATCATTAGTATGAGGACATGCAGTATTAAAATATCATCGGTAGGAGGACATGCAGTGTTAAAATATCACCAGTAGGAGGACATGCAGTGTTAAAATATCATCAGTAGGAGGACATGCAGTGTTAAAATATCATTAGTATGAGGACATGCAGTATTAAAATATCATCGGTAGGAGGACATGCAGTGTTGAAATATCATCGGAAGGAGGACATGCAGTGTTAAAATATCACCAGTAGGAGGACATGCAGTGTTAAAATATCATTGGTAGGAGGACATGCAGTGTTAAAATATCATCATTAGGAGGACATGCAGTATTAAAATATCACCAGTAGGAGGACATGCAGTGTTAAAATATCATCAGTAGGAGGACATGCAATATTAAAATATCACCAGTAGGAGGACATGCAGTGTTAAAATATCATTAGTAGCAGGACATGCAGTGTTAAAATATCATCAGTAGGAGGACATGCAGTGTTAAAATATCATCAGTAGGAGGACATGCAGTGTTAAAATATCATCAGTAGGAGGACATGCAGTGTTAAAATATCATTAGTATGAGGACATGCAGTGTTAAAATATCATCAGTAGGAGGACATGCAGTATTAAAATATCATCGGTAGGAGGACATGCAGTGTTAAAATATCACCAGTAGGAGGACATGCAGTGTTAAAATATCATCAGTAGGAGGACATGCAGTGTTAAAATATCATTAGTATGAGGACATGCAGTATTAAAATATCATCGGTAGGAGGACATGCAGTGTTGAAATATCATCGGTAGGAGGACATGCAGTGTTAAAATATCACCAGTAGGAGGACATGCAGTGTTAAAATATCATTGGTAGGAGGACATGCAGTGTTAAAATATCTTCAGTATGAGGACATGCAGTGTTACAATATCTTCAGTATGAGGACATGCAATGTTAAAATATCATTAGTATGAGGACATGCAGTATTAAAATATCATCGGTAGGAGGACATGCAGTGTTGAAATATCATCGGTAGGAGGACATGCAGTGTTAAAATATCACCAGTAGGAGGACATGCAGTGTTAAAATATCATCAGTAGGAGGACATGCATTGTTAAAATATCATCAGTAGGAGGACATGCAATGTTAAAATATCACCAGTAGGAGCACATGCAGTGTTAAAATGTCATCAGTAGGAGCACATGCAATGTTAAAATATCACCAGTAAGAGGACTTGCAGTGTTAAAATATCACCAGTAGGAGGACACGCAGTGTTAAAATATAATCAGTAGGACGACATGCAGTGTTAAAATATCACCAATAGGAGGACACGCAGTGTTAAAATATAATCAGTAGGAGGACATGCATTGTTAAAATATTACCAGTAGGAGGACACGCAGTGTTAAAATATAATCAGTAGGACGACATGCAGTGTTAAAATATCACCAATAGGAGGACACGCAGTGTTAAAATATAATCAGTAGGAGGACATGCATTGTTAAAATATCACCAGTAAGAGGACTGGCAGTGTTAAAATATAACCAGTAGGAGGACACGCAGTGTTAAAATATCATCATGAGGAGGACATGCAATATTAAAATATCACCAGTAGGAGGACATGCAATGTTAAAATATCACCAGTAGGAGGACATGCAATATTAAAATATCATCAGTAGGAGGACATGCAATGTTAAAATATCACCAGTAGGAGGACATGCAGTGTTAAAATATCATCAGTAGGAGGACATGCAATGTTAAAATATCACCAGTAGGAGGACATGCAGTGTTAAAATATCACCAGTAGGAGGACATGCAATGTTAAAATATCACCAGTAGGAGGACATGCAATGTTAAAATATCATCAGTAGGAGTACATGCAATGTTAAAATATCACCAGTAGGAGGACATGCAATGTTAAAATATCACCAGTAGGAGGACATGCAATGTTAAAATATCATCAGTAGGAGGACATGCAGTGTTAAAATATCACCAGCAGGAGGACAAGCAGTGTTAAAATGTCATCAGTAGGAGGACATGCAGTGTTAAAATGTCATCAGTAGGAGGACATGCAGTGTTAAAATGTCATCAGTAGGAGGAAATGCAGTGTTAAAATATCATCAGTAGGAGGACATGCAACATTAAAATATCACCAGTAGGAGGACATGCAATGTTAAAATATCACCAGTAGGAGGACATGCAACATTAAAATATCACCAGTAGGAGGACATGCAATGTTAAAATATCACCAGTAGGAGGACATGCAGTGTTAAAATATCATCATTAGGAGGACATGCAGTATTAAAATATCACCAGTAGGAGGACATGCAGTGTTAAAATATCATCAGTAGGAGGACATGCAATATTAAAATATCACCAGTAGGAGGACATGCAATGTTAAAATATCACCAGTAGGAGGACATGCAGTGTTAAAATATCATCATTAGGACGACATGCAGTGTTAAAATATCATCAGTAGGAGGACATGCAGTGTTAAAATATCATCAGTAGGAGGACATGCAGTGTTAAAATATCATCAGTAGGAGGACATGCAGTGTTAAAATATCATTAGTATGAGGACATGCAGTATTAAAATATCATCGGTAGGAGGACATGCAGTGTTAAAATATCACCAGTAGGAGGACATGCAGTGTTAAAATATCATCAGTAGGAGGACATGCAGTGTTAAAATATCATTAGTATGAGGACATGCAGTATTAAAATATCATCGGTAGGAGGACATGCAGTGTTGAAATATCATCGGTAGGAGGACATGCAGTGTTAAAATATCACCAGTAGGAGGACATGCAGTGTTAAAATATCATTGGTAGGAGGACATGCAGTGTTAAAATATCATCATTAGGAGGACATGCAGTATTAAAATATCACCAGTAGGAGGACATGCAGTGTTAAAATATCATCAGTAGGAGGACATGCAATATTAAAATATCACCAGTAGGAGGACATGCAGTGTTAAAATATCATTAGTAGCAGGACATGCAGTGTTAAAATATCATCAGTAGGAGGACATGCAGTGTTAAAATATCATCAGTAGGAGGACATGCAGTGTTAAAATATCATCAGTAGGAGGACATGCAGTGTTAAAATATCATTAGTATGAGGACATGCAGTGTTAAAATATCATCAGTAGGAGGACATGCAGTATTAAAATATCATCGGTAGGAGGACATGCAGTGTTAAAATATCACCAGTAGGAGGACATGCAGTGTTAAAATATCATCAGTAGGAGGACATGCAGTGTTAAAATATCATTAGTATGAGGACATGCAGTATTAAAATATCATCGGTAGGAGGACATGCAGTGTTGAAATATCATCGGTAGGAGGACATGCAGTGTTAAAATATCACCAGTAGGAGGACATGCAGTGTTAAAATATCATTGGTAGGAGGACATGCAGTGTTAAAATATCTTCAGTATGAGGACATGCAGTGTTACAATATCTTCAGTATGAGGACATGCAATGTTAAAATATCATTAGTATGAGGACATGCAGTATTAAAATATCATCGGTAGGAGGACATGCAGTGTTGAAATATCATCGGTAGGAGGACATGCAGTGTTAAAATATCACCAGTAGGAGGACATGCAGTGTTAAAATATCATCAGTAGGAGGACATGCAGTGTTAAAATATCATTAGTAGGAGGACATGCAGTGTTAAAATATCACCAGTAGGAGGACATGCAATGTTAAAATATCATTAGTAGGAGGACATGCATTGTTAAAATATCATTAATAGGAGGACATGCAGTGTTAAAATATCATTAGTAGGAGGACATGCAATGTTAAAATATCATCGGTAGGAGGACATGCAGTGTTAAAATATCACCAGTAGGAGGACATGCAGTGTTAAAATATCACCAGTAGGAGGACAATCAGTGTTAAAATATCATCAGTAGGAGGACATGCAGTGTTAAAATATCATTAGTATGAGGACATGCAGTATTAAAATATCATCGGTAGGAGGACATGCAGTGTTGAAATATCATCGGTAGGAAGACATGCAGTGTTAAAATATCACCAGTAGGAGGACATGCAGTGTTAAAATATCATTGGTAGGAAGACATGCAGTGTTAAAATATCTTCAGTATGAGGACATGCAGTGTTACAATATCTTCAGTATGAGGACATGCAGTGTTAAAATATCATTGGTAGGAGGACATGCAGTGTTACAATATCTTCAGTATAAGGACATGCAGTATTAAAATATCATCAGTAGGAGGACATGCAGTATTAAAATACCATCAGTAGGAGGACATGCAATGTTAAAATATCATTAGTAGGAGGACATGCAGTGTTAAAATATCACCAGTAGGAGGACATGCAATGTTAAAATATCATTAGTAGGAGGACATGCAGTGTTAAAATATCACCAGTAGGAGGACATGCAATGTTAAAATATCATTAGTAGGAGGACATGCAGTGTTAAAATATCACCAGTAGGAGGACATGCAATGTTAAAATATCATTAGTAGGAGGACATGCAGTGTTAAAATATCATTAGTAGGAGGACATGCAGTGTAAAAATATCACTAGTAGGAGGACATGCAATGTTAAAATATCATTAGTAGGAGGACATGCAGTGTTAAAATATCACCAGTAGGAGGACATGCAATGTTAAAATATCATTAGTAGGAGGACATGCAGTGTTAAAATATCATTAGTAGGAGGACATGCAGTGTTAAAATATCATTAGTAGGAGGACATGCAGTGTTAAAATTTCATTAGTAGGAGGAGATGCAGTGTTAAAATATCATTAGTACGAGGACATGCAGTGTTAAAATATCGTTAGTAGGAGGACATGCAGTGTTAAAATATCATTAGTAGGAGGACATGCAGTGTTAAAATATCATTAGTAGGAGGACATGCAGTGTTAAAATATCACCAGTAGGAGGGCATGCAATGTTAAAATATCATTAGTAGGAGGACATGCAGTGTTAAAATATCACCAGTAGGAGGACATGCAGTGTTAAAATATCATCGGTAGGAGGACATGCAGTGTTAAAATATCACCAGTAGGAGGACATGCAATGTTAAAATGTCATTAGTAGGAGGACATGCAGTGTTAAAATATCATCGGTAGGAGGACATGCAGTGTTAAAATATCACCAGTAGGAGGACATGCAGTGTTAAAATATCACAAGTAGGAGACATGCAGTGTTAAAATATCACCAGTAGGAGGGCATGCAGTATTAAAATATCATCAGTAGGAGGACATGCAGTGTTAAAATATCATCGGTAGGAGGACATGCAGTGTTAAAATATCACCAGTAGGAGGACATGCAGTATTAAAATATCATCAGTAGGAGGACATGCAGTGTTAAAATATCATCAGTAGGAGGACATGCAGTGTTAAAATATCATCAGTAAGAGGACATGCAGTGTTAAAATATCATCAGTAGGAGGACATGCAGTGTTAAAATATCATCAGTAGGAGGACATGCAATGTTAAAATATCACCAGTAGGAGGACATGCAGTGTTAAAATATCATCAGTAGGAGGACATGCAGTGTCAAAATATCACCAGTAGGAGGACATGCAGTGTTAAAATATCACAAGTAGGAGGACATGCAGTGTTAAAATATCATCAGTAGGAGGACATGCAGTATTAAAATATCATCAGTAGGAGGACATGCAGTGTTAAAATAGCATCAGTAGGAAGACATGCAGTGTTAAAATATCATCGGTAGGAGGACATGCAGTGTTAAAATATCATCAGTAGGAGGACATGCAGTGTTAAAATATCACCAGTAGGAGGACATGCAGTGTTAAAATATCATCAGTAGGAGGACATGCAGTGTTAAAATATCATCAGTAGGAGGACATGCAATGTTAAAATATCACCAGTAGGAGGACATGCAGTGTTAAAATATCACCTGTAGGAGGACATGCAGTATTAAAATACCACCAGTAGGAGGACATGAAGTGTTAAAATATCATCAGTGGGAGGACATGCAGTGTTAAAATATCACCAGTAGGAGGACATGCACTGTTAAACTATCACCAGTAGGAGGACATGCAATATTAAAATATTACCAGTAGGAAGACATGCAGTGTTAAAATATCATCAGTGGGAGGACATGCAGTGTTAAAATATCACCAGTAGGAGGACATGCACTGTTAAAATATCACCAGTAGGAGGACATGCAGTATTAAAATATCACCAGTAGGAGGACATGCAGTGTTAAAATATCATCAGTAGGAGGACATGCAGTGTTAAAATATCACCAGTAGGAGGACATGCAGTGTTAAAATATCACCAGTAGGAGGACATGCAGTGTTAAAATATCACCAGTAGGAGGACATGCAGTGTTAAAATATCACCAGTAGGAGGACATGCACTGTTAAAATATCACCAGTAGGAGGACATGTAGTGTTAAAATATCATCAGTAGGAGGACATGCAGTGTTAAAATATCATCAGTAGGAGGACATGCAGTGTTAAAATATCATCAGTAAGAGGACATGCAGTGTTAAAATATTATCAGTATGAGGACATCCAGTATTAAAATATCATCGGTAGGAGGACATGCAGTGTTAAAATATCACCAGTAGGAGGACGTGCTGTATTAAAATATCATCAGTAGGAGGACATGCAGTGTTAAAATATCATCACTGTAAATCGTGTAAGTTGGATCCGGTTCCTATTCATCTGCTGAAGGCCAACCTAGCACCAGTCATCGCTGATATTGTGAACGTATCGGTTGCGTCAGGAGTTTTCCCTTCCGCCTTTAAAAACTCCGTTGCTGAAGAAAACAATGTTTGATTCAAACGACGTGAACAACTATCGTCCAGTGTCTAACCTATGTTTTGTGTCCCAAATCGGAAAGAAGGTCGTTGCTGGCCGTTTCTCTAAACATTTGTCAGACAACGACCTATATGACGCTTATCGTCCAAACCACAGCACAAAAACAGCACTGCTGAGAGTACGGAATGATTTGCTCTGTATACTAGATGAACGCAAGGCTGCCATACTAGTGCTACTAGATCTATCGGCGGCATTCGATACGATCGATCTCACAAGCATGTTAAATTGGCCTCAGAGACCGGTTTGGAATAACTGCAACATGTCTTGCGTGGTTTGAGTCGTATTTGAAGAACCGAAGTCAACGTATACAAATGCACGGCAGATTAACAGCGGAACGTCCAGTGGTGTTCTGTGTTCTGCAAGGTTCCGTTCTCGGCCCTCTCGTGTTTATTTGCTACATTGCTCCACTCGGTGATATCGCACTTCTACACGGGATTAACGTTCATCTATATGCTGATGACCATGAAGGGACAGTCAGCATTGGTGGCAGAAATATTACAAACTTGCGCTTTGCCGACGACATAGAGGCCTGGCTGGAAGGGAAGAGGAACTAGCTGACTTGGTGCAGCGCCTTGACAAGACTTCTACAGCCTTCGGCATGCAGATCAATGCAGAAAAGACCAAACTGATGACAAACAACACCAATGGCTTCAGCACTGACATCAGGGTCAACGGCGAGAAATTAGATTGCGTCAACAGGTTCAAATATATGGGAGCAATCATCGCAGATGAAGGATCTAAACCTGAAATTCTCGCCAGGATCGCCACAGCAGCACTCGCCAAACTCAAGACCATCTGGAATGACAGGAATATAGTGCTCAGCTCAAAGATCAGACTGATGCGCTCCCCAGTCATGTCCATATTCCTGTACGCCTGTGGATCTTGGACAAAGGTAATGCGCCTCTGAATGGTTTTATTGCTAGAGATATAGTGTAGACATATATTGTTATTTATTATTATTATTTAAAGTTAAGTGTCACTGAGTGGTTCACTGCGAAAACATGAATATTATTACTATATAGCTGCATAGTTAATCGATCACGTCGCAGCAAACACAATTATGTATCGGTTTATTATTATTTAGCAGGAACATCCTTAGGGGAAATCAAGAGTTCATCACGCATGTACAAAGAATCCCTTTAGAAACTTACAAGTATACAGATGCCGTACCCCTTTAGAGGAATAGTTGTAACTGTAACTGTCGTTGTGCTTTTTATTGTAGCGCCACCACGAGAATGTCTGTTAACGCCTGAAGGCTACGAATACAAGGGACATGTCAACACCACAAGAACTGGTCGGACATGTCAGATGTGGGCTTTACAAACGGTACAACTCATTCAAACTTAACTATGTTCTAGAACTAACTTACACACGGAGCAACATGTCAAAAGCAGCAATACTCACAGCAACACAATTTAGTCAGCGACATTCGTTCCATCTAGCCACCAATGTACCAATGTGCCTTATCCATGTGATATAAAACAGTCTAAACTGTTTTCTATCACAGGGATAGAGCACGATTGTCTCGTCTGCTGTCATAATGTATTTATGCCATTTTGTCGTCTTCATTCATGATCGGGTCCCACAAACTCAAACGAACTATGTTCGAACTATCGCACAAAGGCGTAACTGCAACAGCAGAAACACTTGTTGTCAATTAAATAGGTTTCCACGCAAAAAACGCATCTAGGATGTGGGAACTGTTATGCAGATAAGTTACTATTTTCCAGTTATATGTGTATTGAATTAATTTTGACTTTGAATAGACCCATGGACAACGTGGTGGGGACTAGTTATGTATTTAAAGGTCGCTCAAACCGAACCGGAAACGAGAAGCCCTTGTGTGCCCTATTGCAACTGACTTCCCAAGACACAGGACGAGACTCGTTCTGGTGGATGAAGAGCCACTTAGTGTTGCGAAATAATTAACTATGAATATTTTAATACATAATCATTTGGAAGGTAATAAGCCACTGGACCAAGAACGTGAATGACCATAAACAAGCCGCCTGTAGAACTCCTTTGGGAGGAGACAAGTACAATTGCATGTATTTATTAAATCCGATCCTTCCCTACAGCCGCACAATCACACCTGTGCCGCGGGAACAACGGCCAACTACTGCACCAACAACCCTATGACAAGTCACTGTGCCGAAGCCGGGCCCTGGTGTTACACGACGGACCCGGCAATGCGCGCGGACCTTTGCGACATCCCGCTGTGTACATACATTAACACTAATGCAACACCGACAACTACTACCACACCGACAGATACTACCATACCTACTACTACTGCCACACATACTAATACTACCACAACCACTACTATTGCCATACCTGCTAATACTACCACACCTACTACTACCACACCCACTACTATTACCACACCTACTATTACTGCTACACCTACTATTATTGCCACACCTACTACTACTACCACACCTACTACTACTGTCACACATACTACTACTGCCACACCTACTACTACTACTACCACACCTACTACTACTACTACTACCACACCTACTACTACTGTCACACCTACTACTACTGCCACACCTACTACTACTACTACCACACCTACTACTACTACTACTACTACTACTACTACTACTACTACTACTACACCTACTACTACTGTCACACCTACTACTACTACTACCACACCTACTACTACTACTACCACACCTACTACTACTACTACTGCCACACCTACTACTACTACCACACCTACTACTACTGTCACACATACTACTACTGCCACACCTACTACTACTACTACCACACCTACTACTACTACTGCCACACCTACTACTACTACCGCATCTACTATCGCCACCACCACCACTGAAGGTAATGTATCATTTGTATGAAGAGGAACTGTTCATCGTGACATTCATATAATCCTACATTGTGTATGTAGATGCGCATTGATTGGAATGGCAATGTGGTTCGCGAATTAGTGAAAACAGCCACGTATACATTCCAAGTAGTAGTAAAGGTCTGTACCGGAATGTTCTGCATTTCATTCCATGTAAGGCTGCTACGGTATGGATGTTAAAAACTATTTCAAAAGCGATTTGATTTCGTACTGATGCTACTAAAACGTTTGCCTGACGGTAATAATTCGAACAGATGATGAGCGGGTGAGGTTGATCTTAGGTAACATTGCCAGCTTTTTTTGGTTGTATCTTTGTACATAGCTGTTGGAGGGGTGAGTGAAGCGACGACAATTTTGGAAGCTGTTTTCACCACTCTTTCAAGCCGATGAAAGAGTGGTGATGCCACCGAACCCCACACATATCGAGAATGCAAGAATACTCTCAACAGCAGAAAGATAGAACTGAAGAAGAATCTCCCTCCTTAGCTCGAATTTCTTTAGTTGAGCCTAATCACGACTGCATCTGCGTTATTTTCCCATCCCAGATCAATAGATATTATCATGCTCAGGAACTTGAAACTGTTCACCTTTTCTGTAGATTAACCGTTAATACAAATGTGAGCAATTTTTCTTTCACACACAGGGAGACAATCATCTCCCGAGTTTTGGATGCATTCAATTCAAAGTTAACTGTTACTGTATCACCAAGACAACAGCCTGTTAACTTCATGGCGGTAATCGGACTCATCTGAGTTCGTCACCAGCCATGGTGCCACCTGCGAACTTTACAAGATGTACGGAGGAGTGGGAAACACAGTCATTTGTAAAGAGGCAGTACAGAAACGGAGTAAGGACACATCATTTGGGAGCTCCAGTGTTCAAGATGATAGTATTGGATACAATACTGGGTTGTTATATCTAGCTTTACAAATACGTACTAACTTACTTATGCCTTTTCGCTCGCTTGGAGCATAGGCTATCGACTAAGGAACGCCACCGTTTTCTGTCAGTGTCCATCTTCCTCATTTCTCTCCTGGTGTGTCCCATCTCCTTCGTTTCTTTTTCTGTGTCTCTCTGCCAGGTGTTTCGTGGCCTACCTCTTCTCCTCTTCCCTGGGGCTTCCACGTGATGACTTGACGGGTGATTATTTCTGGTGGTTTCCTTAGTGTATGTCCTATCCACCTCCATTTTATCTTCTTTATTTCATTTTATATGGGTAGTTCCTTGGTTGTTTTCCAGAGTGTGGTGTTGGGTACCTTGTCTGTCCACTTCAGGTGTAGTATTCTGCGCAGTTACAAATACGTAGCGTTAATAATAATAATAATAATACAATACTTATATAGCGCCCGATAAATTAACATTGCTCTCAGGCGCTTTACAAACATACATAAAAGTAAATGTGTAAAGAATACCTAAAATACCTAAAATACAGTATCTAAAAGCATGAAGATAGTATTTGACAAATAGGAACAGAATAAAAAATATATATATATAAAATAAAAATACATAAATAAAGTAAAATAACTTTAAATACACTAATTGATTTAAACATGATAAATTAAAACACAAAACGTTAAATTACAAAAAAGCTTGCCTAAATAAATGAGTTTTTAGAAGTGTCTTAAAACTGTGTACTGTTGAGGCAGTCCTGATCAAAGACGGCAAATTGTTCCATAGAACTGCCGAGCAGACGGCGAAACGGTGATCACCGTGGGTGACAGTCTGTGAGGCCGGTATGGACAAAAGGGGCGGCTGTGAGGCAGATCGTAGAGTTCTGTTTACGTGTCTGTAGTTGAACAATTCACTCAGGTAGTCGGGCGCTACCCCGTTTAGAGCACAATAGGTCAATAGCAGCACTTTGTAGGTTGGTCTCAGATTAACTGGTAGCCAAAGTAGTCGCTGAAGCACTGGTGTAATGTGATCGTATTTCTTCGTACGCGTAATTATGCGAGCTGCACAATTCTGCACCCCTTGCAGTCGCTGCATGGGGGGTTGTTTGGTATACCATAGAGGAGAGAGTTGCAATAGTCTAACCGGGATGTTACTAGTGCATGAACAAGTGTGTTACACGATTCATTTGTCAGATGTGGGCGAATTCGCCCAATGTTTCTTATCTGATAGTAACACACCTTCACAACGTTAGCGATCTGCTGCTCCATCCTCAGGTTACAGTCAAATGTCACACCCAAATTGCGCACGCACGATGACGGTTTAATTTGATGGCCGGCTACTGTCATATACGAATCAGCAGGCAGGCTGTCGCGTTTCTTCGCCGAGGAAAAAATTATCACCTCGGATTTCTCTATGTTCAGTTTTAAGTTGTTCACCGAATCTTGCAGAAATCAACTGCGGCCCGCCACAGAACCTGACCAACTCTACGACACATTTCGACGGGACGACATTTGGAGACACCGCCAACTACACGTGTGATGTCGGGTTCGGGTATTTGAGTGGAGCTGGTCACGTGGTAACAAAGTGCAACGGCGCGGGCAACTGGACGTCTGCTAAAGAAACGTGCGAAGGTTAGTACGTTTGTTAATACGTAGAAAAAGCTGGATTTTCAAAGCAGTATATATGCAAGAAGTATCAATCTCACATTAAGCACAAATTGAATGCTGAGAATGTTCCGTCTTTGCTAAAAAAAGTTTCCGACATTGTTCCTTCAAATATGGACGCTTTCATGGTCCTTCTTGATGAGCAGAAGTTATGTCAGCTTATATGGCAGCACTCTCCCATAAACAAAACGAAAGTAAAACACTTAAAACACGTTGTACAGTGATGCACACTTACACACGTGTCACTGTTCTTCAATTTGCATTGCATTCTGCGGCACTTGGGCTTACTATACGCTGTCTATGTTCATGCAGCGATCACTTGTGATCCGTTGGCAAACATTACTTTTGGTCACTACAACAACATCAACTGCGTCATGCAGAAGAGTTTCTACACCGACACCTGCGAAGTGATGTGTGACTTCGGCTACGTGCTGCATGGGCCTCCAGTACATAGGTGCACCTTGAAGTGGGAATGGGCCCCAAAGACCAAGGGGCACTGTGAACGTAAGCATTTGTTGTGTTGTACTAACAATGGAATTACATGTATGCATAATGATGACAATACTATTCAGTACATTCCTAATAAACGGTTCGGTAAGCGAGGAATCACATGTTAGCGACTATAGTTGGCTAGATACTGGGCACCTGATTGAAGCGAGGTTTTCCTCTACATGAAGTTTAATTTGTCCTGTACGCGAAATATGCCTAGATATAGCTTCCTATCTGTGATATTCGCCCAGACAAAATATTTCTGTGTAATATTTGCCCACAGAGTTGTCTTGTGTGTGATAGTTGCTCAGACATAGTTTTCTTATACGCGATATTTGCATACACATAGATATAGTGTATGTGATATTTGTCCAAACATAGTTTTCCTGTATATGATATTCGCCCAGACGACGGGACCGATTGAAATGTATCAAGTAAATGCTGAAGTGAATTCACAATTATATCTCGATCGATGCTGACACGCACTGTATGGGGACTCTATGAAATACTACAACCCAGAGAACTGTACAGGAAAATACTATTTTATGTACGTTTTTGTGTACATTTCTTATTTGTGCCACCAACCACGTGTGTGTGTGTGTGTGTGTGTGTGTGTTGCAGGGGTCCACTGCCCTGACCTGACTCTCCCACATCACGCCCTCGTCGTGTCCGACCCACGCTCCACTATCGCCGGGTCCGTCGTCACGTATGGATGCCGGGAGGGCTATGAACTGAACAACGGGAGCCTGGTGTTGGAATGTCACCTGGACGGACACTGGAGTGACGACCCCCCGCAGTGCACAGGTAGATTAACATACATGGGTCAAGTTGCAATTGTCCCCTAAACAACATAGTGTAAATAGGGAAGCAACTTACTGGTGTTCATATGAGTTATAAACGCGGAAACTTGTAATTCGCGAGATCTTTATTGGACAGGCCGTTCATCTGGATTAGTTGTCAAGAAAGTGTTGATGCAGTGAACAAAGGGCAACCCATCACTCTGAATGATAACACATTCGTGACGTACTCAGAAGACGTGAAGGTTGATACTCAATCCTCTTCAATCGCCTTTTAGTTGTAGGGGAAATATGTGATGAACTCCTGTGGTCATGAAGCACGAACAATGCAGTTACCTTCTGCCAGGTTCGAAGGATCTGTGATGACTCCACCTGGTGAAACGTCCGGGTGTAGTTAATAGCCAGGGTTCATCATACGTCGGAATGCTGGGTATCCTTGGATAAACACATACGTTACTTACCAACGATGGACATTATGTCTATCAATGGCGGAAACTAAGTACAAAGTTCAGCATAAATAAGGTGTACATCCCTGCAAATATAGTACTGTGTTAAATTACAATTTCACACATAATTTTGTCCCTACATTTCATTGTGCGAAAACAATGACAGCAACGGCTTTCAACATTTTGTAATTATCATCCGAAATGAAAATGTCCCATGATGAAAATGTCATAAACAATTTGTACGGTTATGTTGACATACTGTTGACATACTAAGTAGAAACACCATTATAATTGCAATTGCAGTGTGTTTGAAACTAGTAACATATTGTTAGGATAGGCCCAATATCAATGTTCCACCGTGATTAATTTCAGTGGACATTTTTGTGATAATGTAGGCATGGAGCACTAACTAAGAACGCCGTTACAATATATATTGCAGTTTGTTTGGTGTTAAACCACAGATTGACATGATAGGGCCAACATTGGGGTTCACGTCAGTTATGTTTGTATGCACATGTGTTTAGAATACCATTATGGCTTTAATATCCAGTAACAATAATATTGTAAGTATCATCAG
>OZ024854.1:68766753-68801753 GCA_964017155.1 Oasisia sp. SBJ-2009
CTCTCACACCTGTCAGGTCGACGGCACGTGGAGTGGTCAGCGGCCCACCTGTGAAGGTCAGTGACATCATTTTCTTAATAGTTGCACGTACTTACGTACGTACGGACGTACGTAGGGACCTACATACATAAATACATACATATACACATACATATATACATAAAATTTGTTGGAATAAATAAATATGCTAAATCAATATGATAATATTATAATAAGATAAATTAATTAATTAATTAATAAAGATGATAAAACAACATTGTATTGGCAGCGGTAGAGGCTGTGATAGGTCAACGATTATTTTTTGTGGCTGATTCAGATACTTGATGGAGGATGGAATGAAGGATTTAAGGGTTCGCTGGGAGTGTACAGTTGGCATTCTGTACCTCCTTCCAGAGGGGAGAAGATCATAATGGTCGTGTAAGAAGTGGGTGGGGTCAGACAAAATGTTGGTTGCCATTTGCAGTGTTCTTGACTTGTACAATTGCTCCAGACTGCCATCGGGTGTACAGCATATAGCGATCTTGCAAGAAATGGTGTATATTCTGTTTAGATTGTCTCTGTTTTTGACTGAAATATGTCCCCACCAGCAAACAAGACCGAACGTCATAACACTTTTTACAAATGAATCGTGGAACATTAATAAAAATGTTCTGTCTATGTGCAAGGCATTGAGTTTTCTCAGGAAGTACAATCTTTGCTGGCCTTTCTTACATAGATTCATTGTATTATCAACGCACCTTAGTTTGTCATCGATTGTTGTACCCATACATACATACATACATACATACATACATACATACATTCATACATACATACATACATACATACATACATACAAACATACATACATACATACATACATACATACATACATACATACATACATACATACATACATATATAAAACCGTACAAAAATGCATACATACATACATACATACATACATACATACATACACACATACATACATACATACATACATACATGCATGCATGCATGCATACATACATACATACATACATACATACATACGTACGTACGTACATACGTACGTACACACATACGTACATACGTACATACATACATACATACATACATACATACATACATACATACATACATACATACATACATACATACATAGATACATATACGTACGTACGTACGTACGTACGTACGTACGTGCATGCATGCATGCATGCATGCATGCATGCATGCATGCATACATACATGCATGCATGCATGCATGCATGCATACATACATACATACATACATACATACATACATACATACATACATACATACATACATACATACATACATACATACATACATACATACATATATACATACACATATACATACATACATATATACATGCATGCATGCATGCATACATACATACATACATACATACATACATACATACATACATACATACATACATACATACATACATACATACATACATACATACATACACACACACACGTGTGTGCGTGCGTGCGTACGTACGTACGTACACACGTACGTACATACGTACATACATACATACATACATACATACATACATACATACATACATACATACATACATACATACATGCATGCATGCATGCATGCATGCATGCATGCATGCATGCATACATACATACATAAATACATACATACATACATACATACATACATACATACATACATACATACATACATACATACATACATACATACATACATACATCCATACATGCATGCATGCATACATACATACATACATACATACATGCATGCATGCATGCATACATACATACATACATACATACATACATACATACATACATACATACATACATACATACATACATACATACATACATACATATTGAAACAATATGAAATGTTGCTTTGAATGAACTATTTGCAAAAGTAAAAATGCGAAGATGCTAACACAATGTCATTATTCGCGTAACGTTCGACAAAACACTGGCAGTAATACATACTTGACACGTAGGAAACATGCTTTTATAATTATGAAATTTAACTATAGTGTTTAATATCGTCTCCGTGTATTTCGCATTAACAGAAATCCTGTGTGGGGAGATCCGGGTTCCGAAAAACACGAATCTAATAGTCAAGTCCGGCGGACTGACCCCGGAGTCACGGACCACATTCCGATGCGTCCCTGGATACACCATAGCAACGGGCGACAACGAGACCCGATGTTCGCCAGAGGGACAGTGGGACAGACATCTACCGCGGTGTGAAAGTAGGTCGTGATATCTTTGTAAACTGCGTCTAGCCTTTGTGGCACGTCAACACAAAATTATATTTATATACATCCAATTTAGTTTCATTGTTCTATTTTGTTTGCCAAGTTTAAAGACATTTGTAAATTATATCAATAGTACTTGTGTGGTAATAATCGTATATTTATTACTACATTCTTATACATCACTTCACAAAACTTATAATCTTACCTCACATTCTTGTTAGTGTTCTTGTCATTAGTCTTATTCTTACATTAAATCTACAGTGCGGCTTAACAAAAGGACGACGCACCACCAGCATGATTTTTGCAGCCCAACAACTACAGCAGAAGTGCCGAGAACAACATCGCCATCTTTTCACAGCATTTGTTGATCTCACCAAGGCATTCGATACGATTTGCCGCGAAGAACTCTGGAAATTCATAGCTAAATATAGCATTCCCGAGAAGTTCCTAGCCATAGTCAAGTCATTTCATGAAGGAATGCTGGCTAGAATCCTGGATGAGGGAGAGTCGTCAGAAACATTCCTGGTCAGAAATGGCGTCAAACAAGGTTGCGTGCTCGCCCCCATACTATTCAGTATGGTTTTCTCTGTCACACTGAAAACCGCATTCCACAATGACACAGACTCCATGGTCATCCGCTACCGCACTGATGGCAAGTTGTTTAATCTGAGGAGGCTGCAGCCAGAACTAAACTGAAGGAGGAAAGACTGCGTGACTTTCTATTTGCTGGTGACTGGGATCCAAATGGAACGTCTGCGTGCGATGCCTTTGGACTAACCATCAGCACAAAGAAAACGGAGGTCATGTTTCAGCCAGCACCCCACACAAACTACTCAGATCCAACCATCACAGTCAAAGGCCAGAAGCTGCAAACTGTAGAAAAGTATCTCGGCAGTACCTTGTCCAGAAATGTGCTTATCGACTACGAGGTTGATGCAAGAATTGCCAAAGCAAGCACAGCTTTCGGAAGGCTTCCTAAGAATGTGTGGGAACGACAAGGACTCAATCTCCAAACAAAGCTGTAGTCATGACCACTCTCATCTATGCCTGCGAACCATTCTACTGTAAGCACGCAATGAAGCTAAACAGATTCCATATCAATTGCCTGCGCAGATGGCTTCGCATCAACTGGCAAGACATGATCCCAGGTTCTCAAACCTGCAGGGCTGCAAAGCATTCATGCTCTACTGAAGAACGCTCAACTTCGATGGGCTGGCCATGTTGTCAGAATGAGCGATGAAAGGTTACCTAAGCGCCTGCTGTATGGAGAAATGTCAAAGAGGAGGAGGTTTATTGGCGGTCAGCGCAAACGTTATAAAGAGTCCCTCAAATCCTCCATAAAGGCCTTTGAAATCAACGAGTCTTGGGAAAGCCTAGAAGCTGAGCGTGGCCCTTGGCGCAGCCTGATCCGGAAAGGGGCTGAATCCTATGAACCAACCCGGACACGCCAGGCGGAAGAAAAGAGACTGCTCTGCAAACTCAGTGCTGCGGAAACAGGCTCTGCGATTATTACTGCTCTTCCATGTCCGAACTGCGACAGAACGTTTCGTGCCCGAATCGGATTTATCACCCACATCCGGACACATCGACTACATGCGACATATCAGTGATGTCGTGGTCGTCATCCCCAACGGATGGTCGAAAAAGAACAATAAATCTACAATGTAGGAAATATATTATTCAAATATGTAACACATGATTAGCATAACGCAATTGCTTCAGTGTAGTTACATAATAACTATGATGCTACATTTCAGCCTTATATTTCTTATGTCATCATAATCGCCTGTATGACCAATTAAGCATTTAGTCGTTTTGTATATTTAATTTTATAGTCGTTACAACTAACTGGTCTTTCAATTGCAATGCTAACAGTTATCTGCGCCATTACTGCTGACGTGTACAACTAATACGGTTACTTCTGACAGAGATTGACTGCGGCTCTCCTCCGGCCGTGTCTAACGCACACACGGAGAGTCTGACGGGAACGACGTTTATGGAGACGGCGAAGTACGCCTGCGACGAAGGCTACAAGACTGACGTCATCGAAGCTCCTCTCGTCTGTGGCAAGTCGGCAAGTTGGCTGGGAGAACACGTCCCATGTAACGGTATGTGTTTGATCCGGTCAATAAATGAAAAATATATATGGTATTTGATGATTGAATGAATGAATGAATGATGTTTATTATTCGACCAGTATTGCAACCAAGTGCATACACTATATCCATGTCAAAAACAACTCGGAATAAAATAAAATATAACGATCATTATAAACATGGTAATACAGTAATACAACATACGATCAAGAGACTCCTCTAAGACCATGCTGGTCGCTATCGAGGAACCACCTTTCAAACAAATGTAAAATACACAATCATTCCATTTTCTAAAACAAATTCTTCGAGAGAAAAAACAAAAACCTTCAAGTAAAGAACCATGTGCGCCGCTGGCAGGGCTATTTTATCTTATGGCACTATTTAATTATATAAGTCTAATTAAATATAGATATAAGTAAGTAGATATATAAGTAAGTATACATACAGCATAACGTTGATAGGTGATTTTTGAGTCTTAATGTTGCATACATACATGACAGTTTTGTATAGTACATGCTACGTGATAGCTTTGTAACAAATACAGTTTAACATACTTGACAAACCCTGTATATTATGTGAGATAAGTTTTTCTTTAACTATTTCAGGTAGGTTGTTTAATAAGAGTGGAAAAGAATGCCTGAGACATTTCTGTGCAAAGGCATGTTTAACTTTATAAGTGTATATTTTATTGTTGTCTCTTGTATCATGACAATGTACTTCATGTTTAAATATAAACCTCCAATTTTGTAAATAGAATGGTAAATCATGGTGTAGATGTTTATAGTAAAAACATTTATTGTTGTCATTTAAGGATGTCGTCTACTTTTAATAAGCTGAGTTTTTTGCACAGTGGTTCAGTATGGGAAATATAGTTACTTAAAGTAATCATTCTCAGAAATGAAATGAAATAATAAATGTATTAGTATATTACTAATACACAGAGCTTTACATTTAGCGACACAGGGCTACACAACTTTACCGTTAACTTCGTCACGAGAGAGGGCTTCTCAGTTAGCGCGTTACTGTAACTATGTCACGATACAGGGCTTCTTCACAATTAGCGTGTTAATGTAGCTACGTCACGACATAGGACATCACAATTAGAGTGTTAATGTCACAACACAGGGCTTCCATATCCGTTTCTGCAGGCACGTCTTTGTTTATATCGCCTGGCCGATACAAATAAGTATATGTTCGTAATCCGCGGGACTACGGACACTGACTGGTGGGATGTGTAGTCACAATATTAACCGTCCCTTAATTACACACTTCACATATTTTATCGCAGTTTGTATTTAGTTCTTGTCGGATGTTAAACGATGTAGGCCTACGTTGATTGTTGGTGATGTTGCGCATATTTTCTGTGATTGTCCTGAGTGTCGCAGATCAGTTGGTGACTCGAGATTTTTAGAAGATTACGGTATTTCGACAGTCCGTCCTCTGTCTGTTTATATTCAGCATCATCCGGTACATTCATATTGTTGCTAATTCACGTAATATTGCCGCCCAGGTTTACGTAGTTACGTATGTGTTTATAGAAATACAGTGCTCATTGCCACCGCTACCACAAAACTGTCGTATCGAATCAACGTCACTCAGCTACAAATCGACGATCGTTTACAAGTGTCACAAAGGATTCGTGATGGTATCTGGCGACAAACATCGCACCTGCCAATGGGACGGCTCCTGGAATGGTACAGAGCCAACGTGCGCCGGTGAGTGAACAGAGAGCTCCTTGGACGGGGCCAGAGCTTCGCGACAAGTGATGTGACAGCCTATCATACTCTGTTCTTTTGTAAATGAAAAATTATCATCTAAGTGTGTATTTATTATATGAAATATGGCAATGTACATATATACACATATAATGTGCACGATGCGATAACACATGACATTTATCCACAAAGTAAGCTGACATGATTTAAGCCGGTGGCGTATATATATATATATATATATATATATATATATATATATATATATATATATACGAGTGTGCATACGAACACACAAACGCATACGCACACACATGCATATGCAGTCGCTCACTCTCTCTCTCTCTCTCTGTCTCTCTCTCTCTCTCTCACACACACACACACACACACACACACACATACACACACACACACTCACACACTCACTCACTCACTCACTCACTCAGTCACTTACGCACACAAATATTAAATAGAGTATAATCAGCATCTTACAAATGCCCATACACCCACTCACTCAGTCAATCAATCAGTCACACAGTCATTCACTCACTCATTCACTCAGTCACACACTCACTCACAAATTCACTCACTCACCCACACACTCACTCATTTATTCACTTTCTCTCTCTCTCTCTTTCACACACACACACACACAACACAACACACACACACACACACACACACACACACACACACACAGACACACACACACACACACACACACACACACACACACACACACACACACACACACACACACACACACATTATATATAATAATATTAATGGAAGAGAAACAATTTTAGTCAGTTTCATTAATAATAAATACTGCATTTTTTATGGTAGCGCATTACCTTACTATTATAGTTCTACATTCAAACCAATCAATGATAACGTGTTTAGCCACTGACATGTACACTCAAATGACTCAATAAGACTATCACAACGTCTCTTGCAGTGAAGCGATGCAGCGGGCCTCCTGCTGTCGCCAACACGACGTGGTCTGTCGATAAGAAGTCGTTCGAACAACGAGTCATCTACAAATGTCTGCCTCGTTTCCACCTCGTGTCGGGAGAGTTGGCGAAGGTCTGTTCGTCGGACCTGAAGTGGACTGGCGAGGACGCCGTCTGTGTCGGTGCGTGTTACTGGTCAACGTGGTTAAAAGCTTGTCTGATGTCGTTGGTGGATCAAAACTGGCTTATACGTATAGGGTAGAACGACGTACCAACAATTACCTGCAGGTGCAAATTACATCGATAAACACACTCTCGTACAGACACCAAGCTTCGTATATTAGTAATGGTTTTTGGTGTTACCGATATCTCATAGAACCTATGCACAGCAACGGAGCAAGCGACTCAAACACTGGACGTACACGGCACGTGAAGCATCATCAGAATATCGCCACATCTACTCTGTCTCTGCACGTCGATGCTACTTATCGCCTGCCTTTGTGTTGTACGTACGTGTCACGTACACAGCTTGTTTTTCTTGCTGCATTGTGTACGTGTCGGCTCCCAGAAATAACCAAGAAATAATAAGTATCGGCTAAATTAAACATTATCTACATTTTGCTTACATAAATATTGGTCACTTTCAGAGAGCACCGAAGGCTGGGACTTTGTGGTCGAGAAGGACGAACCGAAGACGCCGAATGAGAAGGCGATGGCGAAGATCGGCTACAAGAAGTCAGACGACCAAGTAGGTCACGTGGCTACTGGGATCGTCGCGTCTGTGATTCTGACCCTGTCCGTCGCCGCAGTGGTCGCCCTCGATGCTCCCCTGCTGTACGCCCACCTCAAGATGATGAGGAGGAACGTCTCTTACGGCCTAAAGAGGCTCCTACGTCGAGCCACCGTCGCGCCGAGGACATCCTCACAGATGTCGCGCCGCAGATAGCAGAAAAGAGGAACAGAGGGGTCTTTACCGCCGGAAACCTGTCGCGCCTGTCGCGCCTGTCGCGCCTGTCGCGCCTGTCGCGCCTGTCACGCCTGTCGCGCCTGTCGCGCCTGTCGCGCCTGTCGCGCCTGTCGCGCCTGTCGCGCCTGTCGCGCCTGTCGCGCCTGTCGCGCCTGTCGCGTCTGTCGCGTCTGTCGCGTCTGTCGCGTCTGTCGCGCCTGTCGCGCCTATCGCGCCTGTCGCGCCTGTCGCGCCTGTCGCACCTGTCGCGCCTGTCGCTCCCCTATCTCGGTGTAACTGGGATGGTATCCGACGAAGTACTAAACACTATTCCGCACACACTACGGTAGTGTCTTGAGCGTACTTTCAAAACACTAGAGTAGTGTTTTCGTAGGATAGAATGTTCAACTTACCGGTTTACGCACTATTAGTATATCGCAGCCGTATCTCACCATGTATACTACGATCCGTCAGGAGAACGGGCACATATTTAACGTTTAATGGACACACAGTTTGTCTTTATTTGACACATAGTTTGCTTGTAATGTGTCCAGTTATCAATCGTGAACACTACCTATCTGGAACGTGTACTGTTGTCTCTGATCACATAATGATGTTACGTAATGAAATTCAAAAGGTGTTTGTACGAACGCTGTTTGTATCGTTATAATTACCTATGATGCAATTTTTGCAAACAAATATTATTGCAAGTAGATCAATGTAGTAATAGTGGAAACTGCCGTTATATACTGTCGGATCATTTTATTTTTTGCATGAACTGTCGTGATTTGTGTCTCCATGTTTTTCACCTATAATTCAGTTTTATCTCAATCCATATATCTGTATATGATATCATATATGGAGCCACGTTTGGATATCGTGTTACCTTTGCAAAGCCAGATGGACATCTCTAAAAACAAACAGATTTTGAAATAATAAGATGGCTAGTATATTTTTTAACATTAGAGTTGTCACACATATATTTATTATATATTATCTCCACGTTTGAACAATTGTTGCTTGTAAGCCGTATGTGATTACCGAATGACCATGGAAACTTGGTTGTTAAGATTTGAATACTTTGAATACCGAAGTATGGGGAGTGGAATACTATATATGATATGTAAGAATATGTTAATTCAATGGTAATTTATAACCACTCATAGATTGATTTAAAGAACGAATTTCAAAACAGTGACTCATATATATTTTATGTTTCAGCAAAGATAAACCATTTCTAAAATCGCTGCCATGTATTGATGTAAATGTGATTGATATTGAAGGAGTTACACAGGGAAAACATATTGTGATTGCCATATCATGGACTTAAGCTGGATTATAGAGTGTCTAAGGTTGATATGATTTATCAGTTAAAACATCCTGTATAAACCAATCGTATTTGGTTAAAATACAGATGTGTAATGAAACACGTGTTTAGACATGGATGTCCAGTACGGCGTACGAATTTTCTAGACACCTAAAACATCTATGAGACAACACCGAGATAATTAAAAACAATGTGTCACAAAAGGTTATTTCCTGGTTGTGTGTACGAAGACTGGCTACTGCACGATCGACGTCATCAACTGTGTAAAACGTATTTTTCTATAATGAGGTGTATTAACCATACCTTAAATGCTCTACAACCCAATTCTCGAAATGTTCCATATACCTTTAGATACAAACCTTTAGATAACAACTTTTAGATAAAAACCTTTAGATAAAAACCACGACAAACCACCCTCCCTTCGGGAGGGTGGTTTGTCGTGCCACGTGTCGAAACCATACCAATTTCCTTCTCTTGTTTATTCAATTGTTTATGTAGTAATATTTATATTATTTATATTATTTATAACAGTAATTATATCACGTTAAACATTTAATAATCCACGGTTGTGCGGCATGTTGCGACGAGAGAATGTTTGCCAGTGCAAGAGTTTTCGCTGGTAATAACATTAGCAGTAATATAAATGAAAATCGAACATCTCTCGGCAAGCCTCACCGGAGACGACTTCCAATACACGTGTCTATCTAAGCCGACATGTGGGGTCGTTTTCCCGCAGCTTGTGAACTCTCTAGTCACGTCACGTAGCGACCTGTGTGAGATGAACTCTCTAGTCACGTCACATAGCGACCTGTGTGTGGTGAACTCTCTAGTCACGTCACGTAGCGACTTGTGTATGGTGAACTCTCTAGTCACGTCACGTAGCGACCTGTGTGAGGTGACCTCTCTAGTCACGTCACATAACCACCTGTGTGTGGTGAACCCTCTAGTCATGTCACGTAGCGACCTGTGTATGGTGAACCCTCTAGTAACGTCACGTAACCATCTGTGTGAGGTGACCTCTCTAGTCACGTCACGTAGCCACCTGTGTGTGGTGAACTCTCTAGTCACGTCACCTAGCCACTTGTGTGTGGTGAACTCTCTAGTCACGTCACGTAGCCATCTGTGTGTGTTGAACTCTCTAGTCACATCACGTGGCGACCTGTGTGTGGTGAACTCTCTAGTCACGTCACGTAGCGACCTGTGTGTGGTGAACTCTCTAGTCAGGTCACGTAGCGACCTGTGTATGGTGAACTCTCTAGTCACGTCACGTAGCCACCTGTGTGTGATGAACTCTCTAGTCACGTCACCTAGCGACCTGTGTGTGGTGAACTCTCTAGTCACGTCACGTAGCGACCTGTGTGTGGTGAACTCTCTAGTCACGTCACGTAGCGACCTGTGTGATGTGACCTCTCTAGTCACGTCACATAACCACCTGTGTGTGGTGAACCCTCTAGTCACGTCACGTAGCGACCTGTGTATGGTGAACCCTCTAGTAACGTCACGTAACCATCTGTGTGAGGTCACCTCTCTAGTCACGTCACGTAGCCACCTGTGTGTGGTGAACTCTCTAGTCACGTCACGTAGCCACCTGTGTGTGGTGAACTCTCTAGTCACGTCACGTAGCTACCTGTGTGTGGTGAACTCTCTAGTCACGTCACGTAGCGACCTGTGTGTGGTGAACTCTCTAGTCACGTCACGTAGCCACCTGTGTGTGATGAACTCTCTAGTCACGTCACGTAGCGACCTGTGTGTGATGAACTCTCTAGTCACGTCACGTAGCGACCTGTGTGTGGTGAACACTCTAGTCACGTCACGTAGCCACCTGTGTGTGATGAACTCTCTAGTCACGTCACGTAGCGACCTGTGTGTGATGAACTCTCTAGTCACGTCACGTAGCGACCTGTGTGTGGTGAACTCTCTAGTCACGTCACGTAGCCACCCGTGTGTGATGAACTGTCTAGTCGCGTCACGTAGCGACCTGTGTGTGATGAACTCTCTAGTCACGTCACGTCACGTAGCGACCTGTGTGTGATGAACTCTCTAGTCACGTCACGTAGCGACCTGTGTGTGATAAACTCTCTAGTCACGTCACGTAGCGACCTGTGTGTGGTGAACTCTCTAGTCACGTCACGTAGCGACCTGTGTGTGATGAACTCTCTAGTCACGTCACGTAGCGACCTGTGTGTGATGAACTCTCTAGTCACGTCACGTAGCGACCTGTGTGTGATGAACTCTCTAGTCACGTCACGTAGCGACCTGTGTGTGGTGAACTCTCTAGTCACGTCACGTAGCGACCTGTGTGTGATGAACTCTCTAGTCACGTCACGTAGCGACCTGTGTGTGGTGAACTCTCTATTCACGTCACGTAGCGACCTGTGTGTGGTGTCGGGACAGAACGGGTGAAAGGAAACAACGTCCTTTCGTTAGTTGCCTTTACGTTTAGTCCGAGTTGGCGGAGGTTTGGATGGGTTCATTATTTGTCATCCCAAAACAACCAACATTTGTCGTTTTACTACATTAGTAACTGGCTACGGCTGCGGTCTAGATAACCTCAGTACAGTTTGATCTGCTTCTTTATGTTGGCACAATCATAATCAATGGTAATAGTTGAGTGTGTCTATTATGTTTCACACCAGTCAATTTAAATATGTCGATTTCCTACATTGTTTCACTGGACAAGGAAACAGTCCAGTTCTCTTCAACACTTTTGTGTCTTCAATTTTTGATCGGAGTCAACAGTTACGTTGGTTGGTCCATCACTTTCACCCACAGTGTACACGTGTACCGACATCCCGCTGTCGCGCTTACATTTTTCCGATCGTTAAAACCGTTCCGATTGACGTTTCTGCGCATGCGCGTATCTAGGGGATAAACGTAAGCGCTACCTACGATGGTCGCGCTTACATTTTTCCGGTCGCTAAAAACGTTCCGATTGACGTTTCTGCGCATGCGCGCATCTAGAGGCGCGCGCGACAGCGCTAGCTAGCTATGATGGTTGTTGCTCACGTGTATTTGGGAGTTTGAGCGTTATAGCACGGACTAATTGGACCAGTGACAGCGGATAACAAAGCGCTGTCACAGGTTACGATTAATTGTGCTACGATTTACTGCTAGATCTTTAGTAAATAAAAATATAGTAGTTATTGCTTCGTATACAAAGCTGTAAGTTTGGCATAACAAAGTTTTGTAATTTGTTGTGTGATAAGTGGCTTAAATTTGCATTTAACGCGTACACGGGAGGAAAATAATGACTTATACATTAACAATCTTTATATTATACTGACCAGTTTCCTCTAGTATACGTTTAAATAATTACAGACACTACTGAAGTAACATGATATATATTTGTTACATTTATTAAAATAACATCATGATCATCGTCTTACCTTCAGGAGTAAATGTGAAAAGATAATGTTAGTTATGTTCAGTGATGTTTTGTTGAAATGAATCCATACTGATATGTGATTGTATTCTGAATTTACTTCGTGAATAAGCCTGTAACAGTTGTGTGTAAGTGAAACATATTGATGTCCTCTATAAATAGCACATAATTTTATTGTTTTAATAATGGCCTTTAAGTATAATATGAACATAACTGGACCCAGTACAATTCTTTGTGGTATAACTCATGTGGCCGCCATTACCTCTGAACTGGATTGATTAAGCAAACACTGTTGCCTGGTTCATTGTTGAAGCACAGTAGACACACAATCCTCATTCAATAACAATTTATTGTAAAAATTTAAATAATCCAAAATCCAATATATCTTGCGTGGCTGTAGCTAAATTGAAATACATGCTATATATAAAAAATCAATGAATTCTTGGGATAAAAAAATTAAAACATTCCTCTTAAAGCAAAATAATTGTACATAGATCGTCTGTATAAAATGTTCAAGATCACATCCCATAATGACTAAAAATAAACATATATGCAACCAATGCATATTTTTAAAACTGCAATATGCATTAAAGTGGTTAGATTTCAGGATTCCACAAAAATGTATTGCCAATTTGTTTTAAAGTATCTTATGTTATTTATTTACTGCTAAAATTGAAACTGTTTATTTACTTTTTGAAAAATATGCATGCATGATTGGTTGCATATAGGTTTATTTTTAGTCATTACGTGATGTGATCTTGAATATTTTATAATCTGAGACATTATATGAACAGTGGCATGCACCACCCGGCAGTAGCCAAGCATGACAATGTCCAGAGAAGGGTACGCTCAGCAGCGTTGAAGCATACTTTAAAAGGTGTGTTCAAACAGGCTAAATTCGAGTCGACTCAGTCAGTGACAGTGCTGACTCAGGAGCTGAGTCCAGGTATCAGTAATAAGATTATCGACATCGTCAAACGTTCATCACAAATAATAATAATTATTATATTAAGTAACGTTGTCATTTGCATCGGAATATAACTATTGGGTTGCATTAATTAAGTCGTTTATGTAGAGTAGAAATGATACAGCAATGATAGGAGTGAGCCCTGCATCAGTGCATGGTCGTGTGTGTTTTCAATATCTTTATTTCAGATTGTCATAGTACATACAGATATCCACATAAACACTAAAAAAAACAAGTGACTAGAAAAATATAAAAGTATTGCACATGGTAAATAGAGAAAAAAACATTGCACAATGGTACATTCAATCAAAAACTATTATGTATATACAACATTTTGATCCAATGTCGTCTTATCCTGGATTGCCATTTTATATCACTGTTGATAATTGCAATTACCAACTTATTATAAGAGCATCAAGTCTCCGCATGAATTTCTAATTACAGCTTTACTATCTGGTACATGGTATTCTACAAACATGGTGGAGGCACTGCAATATTTAGGCTGATTCAGTAATACGCGAAACACATTATTGTAAGCCACATGAAGTTTATGTATACTTGCTACTGTGTAATTCCACCACAGCTGAGCAGTATACATGGGAGAGCAGAAAGTTCTAAGCAAAGTCAGCTTCACTTCAGTGGAACACATGTAAAATGTCCGCAATAGTATATTACCCCTAGCATATAGTTGTCGGCATTGGCGTAAGATATCTTTGTCATCACGTAATGTATTAGAAATAAAGTGACCCAAATATTTCACATTATTCACTTCCTGGATTGTTTCACCATTAATCTTAAATGATGGAACATCAACATTTTTCATATAATTGTATTATTTACTTTTAAATATAACCACTGCACTTTTCTTGGAGTTGTACTTGATATCATGATTTAACTCATAGAGTCCACATACCTGCATCAGTTCAGACAGTCTTGATACAGATGGGGACAGAATTACCAAGTCATCAGCATACATAAGATGGTTTATAGTTGTACTACGTATTACACACCCTGTGTTACATTTGTTTAAAGCTATGGTTAAATCATCCATATATATATATATATATATATATATATATATATATATATATATATATATATATATATATATATATTAAAAAGGTGTGGTGAGAGTATACCACCTTGCCCGACACAATTTGTAACACCAAAATGTTCCGATAATTTGCCTGACCATCTTATACACATAGTCTGATTCGAATATCAATATATAAGCAGTCTAACAATATATCCAGGCACTCCCCTGTCAATCAACTTTTGAAATAAGATAGAATGTTTCACTCTGTCAAAGGTTTTAGAAGCAACTAAAAACATGTAAACATAGACCCATTTAGACTCCTATGCCTGTCAATAACTTCCTTTAAGACATAAATTCACAAGTCTGTCCCGTGTTTTTTCTCATATCCAAACTGATTGGACATTGTTGACCGCGTAACTGACATTCTGTCTAACAATATGTTTTCAAAATGTTTTGACACAATACTAGCTAATGCAATAGGTCTATAATTGTCTTTGCTGTTAATCTTGCTACATTTATCTTTGGTAATCAGAACCAGCACAATAGATAACAAAGAACTATGTAAAAATCCATGTACAAAAAACCCAGTTATACACATAGCAAGTATAGGCACAATGCGCTTATCAAAATGTTTAAGGTGTTCAGCATATACACCATCCATTCCATAAGTCTTATTTATATCTAGGCATTTAATAGCATTTTCAACTTCGCTAATTTCCACAACTATGTCATTTGTATATTTGGAATCACATTTGATCTGTTGAATGTCTATATCCCTAATACAATTAAAAAGCTGTTTAAAATCAGACCGCCATTTACCTTTACACCTTTACCTAATAGTATTGAGGATGTTAGTGGTATTTTTGAAATAACTGAATTTTAAACAGCTTTTTAATTGTATTAGGGATATAGACATTCAACAGATCAAATGTGATTCCAAATATACAAATGACATAGTTGTGGAAATTAGCGAATTTTGAAAACATATTGTTAGACAGAATGTCAGTTACGCGGTCAACAATGACCAATCAATTTGGATTTGAGAAAAAACATGGGACAGACTTGTGTATTTATGTCTTAAAGGAAGTTATTGACAGGCATTGGAGTCTAAATGGGTCTATGTTTACATGTTTTTAGATGCTTCTAAAGCCTTTGACAGAGTGAAATATTTTATCTTATTTCAAAAGTTGATTGACAGGGGAGTGCCTGGATATATTGTTAGACTGCTTATATATTGATATTCGAATCAGACTATGTGTATAAGATGGTCAGGCAAATTGTCGGAACATTTTGGTGTTACAAATGGTGTCAGGCAAGGTGGTATACTGTCACCACACCTTTTTAATATATATATATATATATATATATATATATATATATATATATATATATATATATATATATATATATATGGATGATTTAACCATAGCTTTAAACAAATGTAACACAGAGTGTGTAATATGTAGTACAACTATCAACCATCTTATGTATGCTGATGACTTGGTAATTCTGTCCCCATCTGTACAATTCTGTATCAAGACTGTCTGAACTGATGCAGGTATGTGGACTCTATGGTTTAAATCATGATATCAAGTACAACTCCAAGAAAGGTGCTGTGTTAATATTTAAAAGTAAATAATAAAATTATATGAAAAATGTCGACGTTCCATCATTTAAGATTAATGGTGAAACAATCCAGGAAGTGGATAATGTGAAATATTTGGGTCACTTTATTTCTAATACATTACGTGATGACAAAGATATCTTACACCAATGCCGACAACTATATGCTAGGGGTAATATGCTATTGCGAACATTTTACATGTGTTCCACTGAAGTGAAGCTGACTTTGCTTAGAACTTTCTGCTCTCCCATGTATACTGCTCAGCTGTGGTGCAATTACACAGTAGCAAGCATACATAATCTTCATGTGGCTCACAATAATGTGTTTCACTTATTGCTAAGTCAGCCTAAATATTGCAGTGCCTCCACCATGTTTGTAGAATACCATGTACCAGATAGTAAACCTGTAATTATAAACGTTGTATATAAATTCATGCGGAGACTTGATGCTCTTATAATAAGTTGGTAACTGCAATGATCAACATTGATATCAAATGGCAATCCAGGATAAGATGACATTGGATCAAAATGTTGTATAATTATACATAATAGTTTTTGATTGAATGTACCATTGTGCAATGTTTTTTTCTCTATTTACCATGTGCAATACTTTTATATTTTTCTAGTCACTTGTATTTTTTATGTTTATGTGGACATCTGTATGTACTATGACAATCTGAAATAAAGATATTGAAAACACACACCACCATATGCACTGATGGCAGTGATGCAGGCCCGGGCTCACTCCTGTCGTTACTGTATCATTTCGCTATACAAATAAATTATATTATTATTATTATTATTGTACTCTACATAAACGTCTTAATTAATGCAACCCAACAGTTATATTCCGATGCCAATGACAACGTTACTTAATATAATAATTACTATTATTTGTGATGAACGTTTGACGATGTCGATAATCTTATTACTGATAACTGGACTCAGGTCTCACTCAGGTCTCAGCTCCTGTCCTGAGTCAGCACTGCCACTGACTGAGTCGACTCGAATTTAGCCTTTTTGAACACACCTTTTAAAGTATGCTTCAGCGCTGCTGAGCGTACCCTTCTCTGGACATCGTCATGCTTGGCTACTGCCGGGTGGTGCACGCCACTGCTCATATAATGTCTCAGATAACTGTAAAACATCTCGGAAACTACACACTTTCGCCGGTTAACAAACTGGTTGACACGCGCATGCGCAGAAACGTCAATCGGAACGGTGTTAACGGTGGGTGCCGCGGGGTGGGAAACGTAAACATCCCGCATGGCAACCAAGGCCCGCATCTGACTCGCGCATGCGCAGAAACGTCAATCGGGATGGATTTAACGCCGGAAAAATGTTAGCCTCGGTTACCCAGACTCCGTGAGGTGGCAGCACTTTTAAGCCCCCTCAACTCCGCCTGGGACAGTATATGGGATTAAGTTTCTACATCCGGGCAGCCTTACCCCAGATTAGGGTAGAGACGCTGATTGGCTCTCAGGCCAACTATGAAATAAAAATTAAAATAACGATATACTTTTACAAGATAATAATATCATATGAAAAGTGTTCACCATTGAACTTATATTAACACAAAAGTAAGTAAAAATTCAAACTTACCGTTGTTTATAAAATAAGAATTACGGCAGGATTAACCAGTATCCGTGAGGTGGCAGCATTGTCTAGCTCGACACGGATAGCATACAAATTAAATAAGGAAACCTTTTGATCAAATAATGCTGTATTATAAAAACTATTAAAAATTAAACTTATATTAACACAAAATAAATAGAAATACAAATTTGCAGTTGTTTATAAAAATATATATTACGGCAGTGTCCGTGAGGTGGCAGCATTTTATAGATCACGGCTGCTACCCAAACAAAAGCCGTTAATGTAGCCAGACTGTCTTCTCGGCGTAGTTCCGCAACCGAACGACAGTCGGTTAAGCGAGACTAGAAAAATGTAAGCGCTACACCGCCATTAAGCCACTGCGGAAATGACGTAACTACACAAATGACGTAACTGTCACCTAGCGCCATTTCCGCCCACTTCGGTCTGTCCAGATCACAGCCCGTGTTAGTGGGTTAACCAGGAACACACAACGCCTGTGCGGCGAGAAACCACAGACACATACACCAGTGAACAGAGACGATGGCAGTTACGAGCTACCCGAAGTTTACGATGACGTCATTCGCCATTAGTACTGAAGAAGTCGACGTGTAACATCAGACGAAAGCATCTACAGGTAAAGGAAAGATCTTGATTTTGCATATGAAAAATAAAAACGTTTGATTTTTAACAGAAACGTTAATTTGCAACATGCAATTGCGCTGTTGATTGGGAAAGTTTATTCGTCACTCGCATATTATTATAGCCGGTTTGTAAGGTTGGAATGTAACATCCGATTACGTCTTTCTATGTAAAAACACATTAGCAACCTCAGATTGGGGAACTACCTTGTAGAAACACAAGTGCATAGCAAAACGCTAGGAAATAATGACTGATATATAATCGTAATCGTTGTTATGTTTTCTAAAATATATAGTCAAATGTGGAAAAGAAACAACACTCATGAAATTAAGCGAGTGGATTTATGTTTTCCAGATATGATATATATATATATATATATATATATATATATATATATATATATATATATATATATACATACATACATACATACATAACATACATACGTACATACATACGTACACACATACATATATGCATACATCTTCCCGCACATCCATCCTCCCGCTCCTATCAACATCCCTCTTCCCGCACCTCTCGCCACCCACTTTCCTGTGATAATTTTCACCATCCATCTTCCCGCAACTCTCAACATCCATTCTCCCGCATCTCTAACCATCCTCCACCACCTCTAACCATCCTCCGGCATGTTGAACCAATGAACATGAAATAGCCAAACAACTAGTATATTAATGTGAAACATATTTCTAAAGATAGCCACACTTTATGCCAATGGTGTGCCTGAGTTCAAAAATGTTGCTATGTTTACTTTCAGGAACGCCTGGCAATCGTGATATCGCTCAAATAAAACCAACACGTGGTTGACCAATGACTGCAAATCCACTACAGGGTGTCCTTAGTAACATTGCTGAATGTAAGGGTCCACATTGACGACGACAGTGGCACGGCTGGTCCTGACACAAATCAAATGGATGAGAATAAATAGTTCATGTAATACTAGTTTGACATTGGAAAATATTGAGCTGTAGCTAATATGATTGACGTGAATGAGTTTCACGCAACGCGTTATACATTTTTGAGTACATATCTGCATAAGGGCTTGATATAATTATATATATATATATATATATATATATATATATATATATATATATATACATATAGTATGTGTGTATGTGTGCGCATATAAAATATTAAGTTTGTTTGTGTGTTCGTTTGTTTGTCTGTGTGTTTGGTTGTTTGAGCACTCGCATATCTGGTTGTCTGATGGACACGTGCGCATATCAATAACACAAAGGTTAACAATCAATGACTACGACAGTTAACCATTATAGCAAACTATGGAAGACAACATTTCATCTACCAAGACTGAAAACACGATTCTTGTTATGCAGTGCACGTATTTTATTGTGATCAACATGTGAGTATCATTTTGATAAGAATAAATCCTATACAATAAGCTGTAAAACAAGAAGACATCAACTATCGTCGTCCATGTGCGTCAACAGCCAAGAGTACTTGCTCGCCATATGTCCCGTATAAGCCAGACGCAAACATATTACACAGGGCGTAACCGAATGTATGGTATTGGGTTGGACGACATAAACATGACCACTAATATATATATATATATATATATATATATATATATATATATATATATATATATATATATATATATATATATATATATATATATATATATATATACATAAACATAAACATATATTCAAACCTTCTAAGCAGTCACTCTTAGGTTTTATTATTACAATATTAACAACATAGGAATTTATATAGCGCCCGAATTCACTGAAGGTAAAATGCTGTCAGGCGCTTTACATTGTACTTCATGAATTAAGTAAAACCATAAAACTACATTATCAAAAATGATTACAAAAATGTAATTAATAAATACTGTAAAGGTGCTAATTTAGAAATAGTACATTATATATATATATATATATATATATATATATATACATATATATATGTGTGTGTGTGTGTGTGTGTGTGTGTGTGTATGTGTGTGTGTCTGTGTTGTTTAATCGCACACACATAAAATATTATAGATACAATTAAATACTAGAATCGTGATGTCACCACTAGGACGGCAGTTATGAGAGTTTCGATGAATCACCAACATGCGGAGTTACAAAATGTTTGCATTGTGCATAAGATAAGGAAAGATGTACATACAGTGGTTAAACAGGGAGTGTTCCGTATGCCGTCACTCACGTGTCAGCTGTCTGACGTCACTCACGTGTCAGTTGCCTGATGTGACGTGGGAAGACGTGTGGACTACGGCCACGAGATAAGAAAGAGTCGACATAATTAGGATGCAGCACACACATTGTAAAAAGAACAATACGTAGATAATGCACGGCATTAAACAACTAATTCGACTAAGAAAACAACAAGAGTAGGCGCAAATCAACTGTTGTAGCAAAGTTTTGTTACAGGTATATGAATCGTTATGATTAAGAAGATCTCTCATATAGGGTAGGGCCAGGTAATACGCCCATATCATGCACTACGCACATTCTACTTTTCCAACGAACGCCTAACGCACTATATCACATATCATTATTTTCCGACAAGTGCACTAATTTGCTTTCTTCCGACAAGTGCACTAATTTGCATATTGAAAAATAATTATGAACATTGACATGTTGTGTTTTTCTTGGTTGTTGATGTTAAAACTAACATCTACCTTTGTGTCAATAAATCATCGTAGTGTTGCCACTATGCATATATTATCATAATTAACTTATACACATACCAGCAACATTAACGTTGGGTGAAAATAACACGCCTACTCTACGACTAGAGTGAGGCGAGACGCCTACCAGCCAAACAATATAGTAATCATATTTTGAATGTTGGCTATTTTAATGATATGTAGCATCCTTTTGGGTGTATGAAGGTGTTTTTTTCGAATGCACTATGCTATTTGTCAGTATTCAATTTCTTGCTTAAGTTGGGCGTATTCCCTCGTCCTACCTAACACCAAGAACAACGTTCAGTCAATATGGTGTAGGTGAGTATGCTGTTGTGCTAATAATACGTATACAGATAATACTATGTAAATCATCATTACAGCAAGGTCACTTCAAGGCATACACTAATTGTACAACTGCTAATGACACCTTATCGTGTCTGTGCATCGTTGACAAACAAATACTGCAGAATTGTGTAAGGATTTTAAATATCAGCAAATGTTAAATAACAGTGTAAGCACACTCATCACTTCTAGCAGCAGCATATCAACAGCAAGGCATTATAAAGAAACGGCAAATGCAACAGCAACGGCACATACAGCACTGTGCGTGCGTGCGTGCGTGCGTGCGTGCTTGGGTGCGTGCGTGTGTGAGGTGTGTCTGCAAGCGTGCATGCGTGCGTGTGTGTGTATTCATTCATGTGCGCCGTCATTGATTAGATCGTTGTTTGATATGTTCAACGCTTCTTGTCGTGATGACAAGAGAGTGAGGGGCTTTCCCACGTGACACCGGTTTATTTGCCAAGCTACGGGTATATGAGCTCGACTTCACACAGCGACCTGACTGGGCCGTTTCTCCCGAAGACTCTGACGAAGACGAAGTCACATCCTCGAGTCGGACACTGACAGCAGAAGGAGCACAGCGAGACGTCTCCTCCGGGCTTCTCGGTCTTCGTCAGTTCACACCGCAAGAAGTAGCCGTTGAATGGGCCTCTGCCAACCGACTTCTCCATAGTGACCACGTGAACCTGCAACAAATCGACAACTTGTCTCAGTTATATGTGACTTGCCATGACACTGGATACAACGCTACTTAATATCAACATTACGGTAATGTTTCGTGACATTTTGGATTCCACAAATGATACCTGATTTGTTGATGTGTCGTAATTATCTCGTCATTAGCTTTTGATGTATTGGATGAAAGTGGATGTTCTGTTTAATTTGTATAGGTATATTAATATATATTAGTATAAAAAATGTGCTTTGTTTAATATGCAATTCAACATGACATTTGTTTTTGTATCAAGTAATGCACACTATATAGCATGTTCGTGCATATGCTTTTTTAAGTTGCACTTGTTAATTATATTAAAGTTATATTAATTAATTATAAACTTTCAATGGTATTTTATTTGTAAGTTCCTAACAATGCGTTGCGTTACGTTGATAGTGCTTAACATCAAATCAAGTGTTTACTATGTGCAGTAGTCACGTTTTGTAAGGTTTCTTAAAGTATCATTTAAACAATCACCTGATTCTTGTCACTGCAGTCGCCGTCCTTCAAAACGAGGCGAATGCGAGCCTCGTTCTGACAACGCGAGACGTTTGCTCTGAGCACGAAGTCTAACGGGTTGGTTGATGACGTCACCTCAGCGCACGTTTTGCGTTTTCCATCTGTAAAGACGGCACAGTCACCGAAGTCGCGATACCCTTTAGCTATGGCAGTGAATGGAACTGAAACATAAACAAACTGTAATATTAGAACAGTCTATTTTACTAGCTAACGGCTGCATTGCGCTTTTTGGGATAGGGAAGGATTAGAGATAATTTGATGTGTCAGAGTATAAACAGAATAGGGCCTATAAAAAGAAGAGCTTTTACACTCCGCGAGCAAAAGGGAACATTTTGTATGATCACCGTAAAATCTGGTTTTCTTTTAACCGATTTAGATCATTTATTTCCCCGATATAATTTTTTTGTCACAATTCATGAAAATATGCTGTACTTCTATGCAAGACGAAGTAAAACATATATTTCGAAAGAAATCTATTTGAATTGAACACTGGAATGAAAACTACACAAATACAATGATCTAAGATAGCTCATTGTCATTGCACAACATGATTAATCTTTGTAAAACCGTGAAAAATGTGTCGCATATATAATTTATATATATATATATATATATATATATATATATATATATATATATATATATATATATATTGGCGTGCACTAATACGATCAGGACGTTCTGCTGCACATCGGGGATACCATGACTGAGTGTGACATGCAACTAAACTATCGTTTTAATGACATTGGTTACGCTAAAAAGAGACTACAGAGATTGCTCTATATTTTAAGAGACATGGCTGGACGCCACCATTCCTGATTCAGCCGTGCAGCCCCCCGGACTAACCATCTACAGAAGTGACCGGTCTCGTCGCTGGGAAGGCTCCCGGAGGGGGTGTTTGCATTCTAGTTAAAGGAACATGCAACCATAGTATTGAAAATGCGTTAAAATCCCCCCAATTCCCACATACCATTCATGATAGAATATTGTAACGCATGTATTTTTTTTTTAATTTTGTAAGAATGTTATACATCATAAAATTAATCTTGAAACGTGCATTTTCACTGACCATGGGCGCTGCCATTGTTGCCTATTTCACGGGGAACTCACGAAGATTAACGCGAGAGAATGCGTGAGTGTGACGTAGGCGGTCCACCACCTCAGCGATATAGGCATAGCGTAATATGTAAACAGTAGCATAGCGACATGAATCGAGTTGTTTTATGAGTCTTGTGATAATGAAATGCTTGAATATCAAGCATGCGGATGTCAAAAGAAGGCAGGAGAAGAGTCCGTGAAAGGAAAGAGATTTGTCCAAATGCCAATAAATTATCTACGAAGCCTGCCGTCGAAGGGCGAGTTGGCGATCAAATGGCTCCACAATATAGGTACGAGTCATACAGTGGAAACATTCAATTTCAGCCGGGAAATGGTTTGCCAGCACCATGTCACCGTTGATATGGAACACAGGTTGCCGGGATTGGGTGAAAGACGACTGTTGAACGAAGCTACTGTCCCCACTGTATTTGTGCACAGAACGAAAAGTTCGGGGCCGAAGAAGAAGGGTCGGTGTTGCACGCGAAGAAGGGTCTCGCTAAAGGGACGAACTTAATGTATGCAAATACTATATATGGGGTACTAGAATATCATTCAATGCATTTCCTTTATTATAATAAAAATCAATGATTAGTAAAATATTCATTGCGCGACGGTCGACTGGAATAATTAGTTGGATAAACGATTTGTTTACATATGAAAGTGGGCGATAATAAAAGGTATTAAGCTCCGTCGAACCAACCAAGTCCAAAATGGATTGCGCGATTTCCTTTGTTGCAGTCTCTACTTGAGCATCATTATTCTTTATCCTATTCTTTATGAATGTTTATATTATAAGGGACGGCGGTTTTTTTTATAGCTGACGCTCTGTAACTAATTAAATGGATGAATATATCTCAGACTCAGTGGGTACGTGAAGAAATCGTTTTGTTTTGCCCACCCGAGGCGCTAGCGGTGGTGGATCTGTGACGTCACACGACCATAGCCGAAATGTCCAAAATGTCAGCCTCCAGGGAGGTTCACTAATTATCCTTAAAAGTTAACAAATCATTTCAGAAAAAAATAACAAAATATGGGATATGATTCAATGAACATTGTTTAATGGTTTAAGCAATTTTTACTTTTTGGGTTGCATGTTCCTTTAATGATCGCTGGGCTACTGATGTCAAGATTTTGTCAAAAACGTGCTCTGTTGCCATAGAAATTCTCACAATTGTCTGTCGGCCTTTCTACTTGCCCAGGGAGTTTTCCAGCATAATTCTGACGGCCGTGTATATACCCCCCAAGCTAACACAGATGCCGCCGTGATTCAACTGTCTGACATTGTCACGCAGGCTGAACATTCGCAACAAGACTCTTTTGTTATTGTGACGAATGATTTCAATAAAGCCAATCCGAAGAAAGAGAAGCCAAAGTTCATACAGCAGGTGACATGTGCAACAAGGGATGGTAGAACTCTTGACCATTGTTATACAACCATCAAGGGTGCGTACCGTTCCATCCCTCGCGCACCACTCGGCCGCTCGGACCACGCCATGGTTTACCTAGTGCCGACAGCAGCAATTGAAGTGTGTTAAGCCAACCGTGAAAACTGTGAAACAGTGGTCAGTGAATGCAATGGAGACACTCCGCGGCTGTTTTTTAATGCACTGATTGGGGAGTGTTCAAAGAGGCCGCAACCGATATTCACGAATACACAGAGACAGTCAGCGATTACATTACCTTCTGCGAGGGCCTCTGTATTCCAACGAAAACAATAACAAGCTACCCCAACGACAAACCGTGGTTCAATACCTATATCATGCACAAGCTACAGGCGAAACAAGATGCATACAAAGACAATGACAAAGACAAATACAAGAAAGCGAGATATGCAGCGGAAAAGGCCGTCAAGACCGGCAATGCCAAATACCGTGACAAGCTTGTGGAGAATCTCACCACTAACAACACTAAGAACATTTGGCAGGGTCTGAAGGCCATGACCAACTACAAGCCGTCTCCCAAGAACACTACGACTACCGACACTAATCTTCCTGACAGGTTGAATGACCTTTATAGCCGGTGTGATAAATTGAACACTACGTCTCCTTCCTCTATCACTCCCTCCTCATCTCTCCCTCCTTTCACAGTGGACGAATATGTTGTTAGAAGCATGTTTCAACGTCTAAATAGCAGAAAGGCTGTCAGTCCGGATAACATATCTCCATGTTTACTTAAACTGTGTGCCTACGAGCTGTCGGGTGTATTCACAGACATATTCAATATGTTTCTTTACCAATGTAAAATCCCTCACTGCTTCAAAATGTCAACTATCATTCCTGTTCCCAAGAAATCTACTCCTTCTTGTTTAAACGAGTGCAGGCCTGTTGCCTTGAGTTCTGTAGTCATGAAGACGTACGAGCGCTTGGTCCTGCAGTATCTGAAATCAAGTATCGTTCCATTGACCATTTTCAATTTGCATATCGCAACAATAGACCTGTTGACGACGCTGTCGCTCTAGGATTGTTCTTCAACATCTTGAGAGCCCAAATACTTACGCTAGGATCCTTTTTGTTGATTTAGCTAAAGTGCTGAAATTTGCCGATGACACTACAGTGATAGGGCGAATAACAAATTCTGATGAATCTGAATATCGGGATCAAGTAAACAAACTCATCAGTTGGATTCACTCGAGTAACTAACGTCATTAGCAGTGACAGCCAATAGGGATCGTAGGCCCCTACAGCATTAGAAACAATCATTTGAATATGGATTAGTCACCACATTCTATGAATTATAATTTAAGATCAAGAAGATGAACGTCACGTGTGTGTGTGTGTGTGTGTGTGTGTGTGTGTGTGTGTGTGTGGGTGTGTGTGTGGGTGTGTGGGTGTGTGTGTGTGTGTGTGTGTGTGTGTGTGTGTGTGTGTGTGTGTGTGTGTGTGTGTGTGTGTGTGCAAACGAATGAATCGCTACATTGTGGTCATACCGGCCATGAACATGTTTTTGCAAACGGTTGCACGAATCTGATGACACAGAACAACATATGTTAGGCTATTTTAAAGGTTTTTAAATAGTTTGTTAATATATGTATGTGTTCATACCGTGCATAGTTTGTTAATTATTACGTGTATGTATTCGGGTTATGGGTAATTTTGTTTACAATACATGTTAGCAATTGCCATTTATGTGTAAATTGATTTAAATGTGTTATGTTAGCATAATAGCTGCGAATGATTTGACTGTGACTTTTTATTGAGAATGGTTTCACTATATTGGTTTTCTGAAATAACATATTTGGGGTTGTAAAAATAAGTATCGCTCCTGCATTCTCCATTTTCACTTGCATATCTACCCTAATCTAATTATTATGTGTAATATGCTTTGTATTATGTTCACCTGAAAAGAAAGAATTAAATTAAGATTAACATAATTAAATTATACAACATATTAAAATTAATGTTATTAATAATATTCATATTATGTCCACCCCAACTGTCCCCGTCTGTATTTAACCCTCTGTAAGTGTCTCCGCTCATGTCACTCCATGTCCTTGTCTATCCACGACTGTTTCTGTCCACGTCTGCATTTACCCCGTTTGTTTCTGTACACGAACATGAAGTGTATCAACAAGAAGAACAACACCAAAACATAGAATGTGTTGGAGACTGGTGATAGAGAATGCAATGAGAGAAAGGTGAGGAGAGGAAAGAAAAGAAGCAGAAAATACAACAGTGTCAACATGAGGAGAGAACCAAAATAAGCAAACTTTAGAGAAGATACCCTAAACCTTTGCGTGGAACAACCTGGCGCGTGGATCCAATTACATCTTCATAATTGAACAAGTATATCGACGCCGTATTACTGGCGCTGACGCAACTAATCAACAACTCAAATACAAACACAAAAAGCATGCTAGATGGGGAAATACACTTAGCTAACCCATCGTGTACCCACTGGAAGATATCTCGCGGAACACCAGCGGTACGCTTATTCCAGTTTGTGAAAAGCTGTCACATACTATCGTATATTTGTATTGTTGTGTGATCAATGTTACTACATCGCCAACTACTCACCTGTCTCGCAGTGTGGTCCCGTGTAACCGGCGACACAGCGACACGTGTACGAGTTGACAGCTTCAGTGCACGTCGCTCCATTTCTACAAGGGCTGCTGGCGCATTCGTCGATATCTAAAATATCGAAATCCGAGAGAGATGGACACTAATTGAGGTCGAAATGAATACACTGAGAGGGGAAGGTGAGTTGGTTAAATGTCCACATGTGAGATCACACAAAACCCTCACCTTCACTGACCATTGTTTACCATGACACACCACGTTAACCGAGGTATAATGATATTGATTGTGTCAATCACCACGACAGCATCGGTATTGTAGTGCGGAGCACACATGCAAAATAGTCCGGATATACACTACACAATACACATGCACGGTAATACCGCATTACACCCTAACAATCGTCCGCACACTATCAAAGCCACAACCTAACACTAACCACCGTCCGAATCAAGCAGCCGTCGTTACGCCACCACCTCTACGAGGAAGTCGCGACGCCGGCCGTCGGAACAGCCTGCGATCATCGCAGGCGACACTGTGCTTGCACAAGTAAGTGCGCGCACAACATTGGCCCTGCAAGCAGGGTATATTCCCTCTATCGTGAATTACGAACCTGCATTAATATTAGCGTATGTTTTCGGACTCGGTTCCAGAAAAAAGCGCTGCTGACACAATGTCGGTATCACCAGATAAACCAACTGTGACGAACGTGTAGAATTAGTTGCAAACTTGTTAATAAGTACAATTGAAATGTCATAAATATTTTGCGGTGTCCGGGCTTAATTTAATACGGAAATACATAAATAGAGATGTACTGATAGGGGGAATACATTTTTGTATTATAACTATTTGGTAGATATAACATTATTAGGTGCATGTTCATTATCTTTCCGTTCCGTTTATGAATGGGAGGAATAGTAATAATGAAATACAATATAAATATTTATATATCCAGTAGGTGTTTGGGTTTACACCAATGGTTAATAATAATGAAACATTCTATAAATATGTATGTATCCAGCAGGGATTTGGGTTTACATAAATGGTTTGGGTTTACTAGGTGTACATCTGCTGTACATAGTGTAATGTGACAAGAAAACTGAGACACCTGTCGGTGTTCGGTTCAAAGTTGTATATAATATTTTTGGATATAATTCAGTATTGGTAATGGAATATCTAAAATACAGTAATTAATGTTATTATAAAATGTAGAAAGAATACTGTGGTGGCTGGGTATAAATTGTTGTAATAATACCAAAACAAATGAAAACAAACAATTGTATTACATTGGTGATTGGGATTATATGTAACTGGCTTATTTAGTTTAAGTTGTAGGATTGTGCGAGTAGCTTAGTTAACCTGAATAGGGTGTATATATTTAGATTCGGATTCTAGTGTAATTTTCCATAACTCACGATTCATTGACCATGGCATCTATGTTCTTAGTAATACATCCCATTCTTTTTATGATTGGTGGGAATGTAGTGCGGAGCACACATGCAAAATAGTCCGGATATACACTACACAATACACATGCACGGTAATACCGCATTACACCCTAACAATCGTCCGCACACTATCAAAGCCACAACCTAACACTAACCACCGTCCGAATCAAGCAGCCGTCGTTACGCCACCACCTCTACGAGGAGATGCGACGCCTGCCGTCGGAACAGCCTGCGATCTTTGCAGGCGTCATTGTGCTTGCACAAGTAAGTGCGCGCACAACAGTATCACTGACTCACCTGTCTCGCAGTGTGTTCCCGTGTAACCGAGGGCACACTGACATCTGTACGAGTTGTCAGCGTCAGTGCACGTCGCTCCATTTCTACAAGGACTGCTGGCGCATACGCCTCCAACTATAACATAAATATCGTATTTAATATAATTGTGGAAGAATAATGATGACCTTAGATACTTACAGATGAAGAGGAATATGTGTGATATGAGAGGAAGGGCGATAAGGGAAGGGGGTATGAGGGAAGGGATAAAATATATATGTTAGATTACATGGAGCAGTGTAAAAGTAAATATCATTTTTTTTTAAATTGAAATTGGCCGCTAAAATATTGCTATCAGAAAAGACCGATCTTTCACGAAAACAAAACTTAACAAGATTTAACAAGATTGCCACCTAGAGAATCAACTCTAGATGGCAGGTGGACAAGAAAGCCGTTTGGCTTATCGAGAGTCCAACCTATCTATCTAAGTATACCCCGCCCGTCTTAGGTATGTGTCAATTTTATTTTTAAATATATTAACACTACTAGCACCTACACAATCAGCTGATAATCTGTTCCATTCGTTTACGAGGAAGACATAGAGAGCATAGGGTTAGATGGAGTGAGAGAGGCAGACTTGTGATATGAGAGGTAGGGCGATAAGGGGAGGGCTTAAACACAATGCCTTGCTTTCCTCGGCGTTTCCATTGTGTTGTGTGTGTTAGCTGGTAGTTGGCAGGCGGATAATTCCTACCAGTAAACACATCTCCGGCTATAAATCAGAGAAGAACAGTGATCTCCGAAGTGCTAAATTACAATGTTGTCGATCCAGATCCGAGTTGTTGAATCCACTGTATAAACAGCAGTCTTCGTGTGCCGTCGAACGAAAATATATCTTGCCCTTTTCCAATCGCTCGACATGACGACTTCTGGGGTCGATCTGGGCTGAAGAAGAGCAGCGTCGGCTGCTTCCAAAATCTCATCTTCAACATATTCTAAGTAAAGGTCCGTTTCACTGGCGGCGCACCGATCACTTTTGCAGCCTCCAACGGGGGCAAAAGATGACAAGCGACATCTCGGAATGTGTCGAGATGTCGCAGCGTGTTGTCGAGAACGTCGTACACTGTTTCTCTCTCCCATTTCACATTTTCGTCCGTCGGACAGAGCTACAGAACCGCCTCTCAAAGCTCAGCCATCCGTGTTGGCCATCGACATATATACCAGTTGCCATTTTCTGAACCTGGAAATTACAGATACTGGACGTTTTTGTATTAAATCATGTAGTTTATGTGTCCCTCAGCTGAAATATGTGAGACGACGACGCACCATTGTTAGGCTTTAGTGGGAATCAATCAAATCCAAGATGGCTGTCGTGAAATGGGGAAATAAAATAATTGTACTGGAACATATTAGAAACATTATTTACATGTCTAAGCTTATGCTTTGGCATATGATTCAGAGTGGGTTGTGCACCAGCGCGTTCGAATTGGTATTCAGCGAATGTCTGTCGTAGAAGAGTGCGCGTTTCATCCGTGATGTTGTAAAATTATGTTATTGAAAATGTTTACTGGAGACATTTGATATATGATCACTATAAACGTAAATAGTATTTGGGCTTGCGTCAAAATCTTGTTCTTTACATTGACAATATATCTTGTCATTTACAATATAACGTGTCGTGTCAATGAAACGATCTTATTCTATTGTTCAATACAGATTCCACTTTAAAATGAGGCCGTGCAAGTCTTAGCAGTATTTTGTTCTTACCTATGTGCTGATATGTAGGAATAGACACGCAATCGTGTCGTTTGCATATTGTCGATAAAACTGGCGACCATTTTGAATTGTGGTCAGGAGTTCATAGACGCGCAGCATTGGAAATGTTAAAAATGCAGTTATGTTATAACAAAACAGGGGGGAAACAACAAAATCCTGTCCCCCATAAACCAATGAAACGTTCTGCTTCTCTCAATTGTGTCTATCTTAGCTGAATTGGCGGCGTTGTGATAGTTTGACATGTGAGCATAATCGGACATCATTGGGCAATACTCCATTACATTCCTCATGTGTCAGAGCATGTATATAACCACCAAAATCTAGCATGTTTTAGTGCAAAGGTGTAACACTTTTTTAATTTACCAGGTTCAAGATTTGCCTGGTTCCCATGAATTGTCCAATGATGGTGCACTACCATCCCACGGATTGAGTAGAGTGACCCACAACCTAAATGATTCAGCAAAAAGTAAACTACCAACCATTTCTAGGTTTCGTATATATATATATATATATATATATATATATATATATATATATATATATATATATATAATATAGCGGCAACTCGACTACAACGAACCACGACGAGATGTCAAGTGTAGTCTAGGGGACGCGTCAGGTAAAGCAAGCGTGTGCGATCAAGTGTGACACGCGTTGAACCAAGCCAGAATGGTCACGTGCAATCAGCGGCTATAAGCTCACGTGAACAAGTTTTCACCACTTGCATAACAAAGAAATACATAACAAAGAAATATATTGGCGATTCGGCATTTATGGAATGAACAGCCTGTGAACATACCACTTTCTAGTATTGTACGTCGTAAAATCAGTATATATACATATATATATATATATATATATATATATATATATATATATATATATATATATATATATATATATATATTCATAAGTTATATAGTATATATGTTAAATGATATACACTTATTATAATGTGTGTACAGTGCATCGCTTCGAGAAGTAGAACTAGCCCAAATTGATTGTATTATTATTATATTATTTACACAAGATACACAATCAAAATAATGACGAGTTAACAAACGTATTATGCCTTGACACTTATTAATGACTTTTGAAAACTCATCTTTCCTTTACATAACAAACACACCACCATTTCTTCCAACTAACCGGTTTACTATTGACTTACTATGAGAAGGCGCATGAAACGTAGTTTCACCATTACCACCATCAGCAGAAACCGCATTGACGAGGAGGAAGAGAAGCAGGAGTGTGACCAGCCGCCGTCCGCCGGGCGCCATCCTCGTAGGATCTGGTCGTGAATACAGATGGACGCCGTCAAATACAACCCGTCAACACTCACTCACAATCGCGTTTTACGTAAAGCATATTGATACAAATAAATAAATTGGGTAACTTTAATGTGTAAAATATTGCTAAATAGAAGACAAATTATATATATATATATATATATATATATATACATATATATATATATATATATATATATATATATATATATATATATATACATATAATGCATATTATATACATGTATATAAAATAAATATGATATATTATAACTTATATATATAACGTATATATATATATATAAATACATATATATATATATATACATATATCAAAAATACTTTTTATATATACATGTCTGTATATAAATAAATATATATATATATATATATATATATATATACAGGTATACATATTTATGTATATATACATACATATATGCATATAATACACACATATATATATATATATATATATATATATATATATATATATATATATATATATATATGCATATAATACATATTATGTACATGTATATAAATATATAACTTATATTATATAGTATATATGGTTTCCGGTTATTTCGCAGTGTCCATCTGTTATCTCGTATCATTCCTATTATTGACGTGCCCTGCCCAGGTCGACTTCCGACTTCGGTCTTGTTCCATTATGTCTGTGACCTTTTCTATTACCCAGATGTTTGGTTTTTGTACCTGTATGTGATGTTTCACATACTCCTTTCCATCTGTGTTTGTGCGGTTGCTAGCTTGTTCTTTGCTTGGGTAGTGAGTGCCCATGTCTCCGCGCCGTATATTATTGATGGAAGTACGCATGCGTTGTAGACTTGTCTCTTCAACCATATTCCTATGTTACCATTGAAACTTAACTACAATTTTACCAAACACAAATTGCAGCAACGCATGAATCGGGATCCCACGATTGGCGGAAGCATATGAAAACAATAATGGGACATAAAACAAATGGCAACCCATGTATGCAACGTCTAGCTAACAAAACAACGGTCGTTGATTTTGGCTTACTGGCAATACAGTGAATGATTTCTGTGTGCTTGCCTCGGTTAAATAAGAGTCACAAGGTGTTCACCGTTAAAGAGGAACTGCCGGATCACTATGTGATAAGCGTATGTAGTATATTTTAACAAACAAAGCTACTTGGCATGGCAACATAACTGCATGGGTGTTAAGAAACCATGCAAATCTTCTCGCCCCTCCATTAACTGCTATTTTTAACAATTCACTAAGAGAAGGTGTACTCCCTATGGAATGGAACATGTAATACAAATACCTCTCTCTCCCTCTCTCTCTCTCTCTCTCTCTCTCTCTCTCTCTCTCTCTCTCTCTCTCTCTCTCTCTCTCTATATATATATATATATATATATATATATATATATATATATATACAGAACGTTAAAAGCTACATCTACCTGGGACAGAGATACACCACCAGACACAAAACCCCAAAACAAGTAGATTTAAAGAAGAATCACGGCCGGATGGAGAGCATTCGCCAAGCACCGCGACAACTTCAAGGATACCATTGGGATATGCTTGAAGAGACATGTCTACACGTCATGCGTACTTCCAGCAATAACGTACGGCGCGATATCGCTAATACCTTTAGCCATAGGGAGAGTTTTTAGCAGGATATGGACAGTGCCCAATGCCCCAAGAAGAAAGATCTTGTTCACCTGAAATCAACAGATGGAATGGATTCCTTCTCTGACAGCAAGAGAGTTGTGACAAGATGAATGGAACAGTCCCAGAAGCTACTCAATGCCCCTGGCGACATAGACCACGAAGCTCTGGACAACATATTAGGGAGAGATGGAATTACTGCTGATGTATGGAAGCACGGAGGAGAAAATCTGTTCAGCAGACTGCACCAACTAATCACCAATGCCTGGGAGGTGGGGTCTGTACCACAAGCATGGAAGGACACCAGAAGTGTAACCATCTACAAGAAAGGTGATCAAACAGACTGTACGTGAGCACTTTAGAAGAATCTCTCTTCTTTCCATAGCAGGCATGATCTTGCCCGGATCCTCCCCAACAGAATATCTACCCACATAACACCAGAGGTAGTTTCAGAAACACAATGTGGCTTCAGAGGTAACCGGAGCACCGTGGATATGATATTGTATGTCCGACAGCTATAACAAAAAAGTGCATTGAGCAGGACCGACCACTGTACATGGTATTTGTCGACTTCAGTAAGACGTTCGATACAGTTGGGAGGACCGGGCTATGGCAGCTACTGAGGAAGTATGGATGCCCAG
>OZ024854.1:68809253-68816753 GCA_964017155.1 Oasisia sp. SBJ-2009
CGTGCGTGCGTGCGTGCGTGCGTGCGTGCGTGCGTGCGTGCGTGCGTGCGTGCGTGTGTGTATGGTCAATAGACAGAACAGAATGCCGAATGTGTCGTCAATAGACAGAACAGCCAAAACAACGCCATCTTAGCAGTGAATTCAATCGAATGTCCCGCGACGTTTCATCGACTCTAAATGTACATTAATGTAGACATTAGGCTTTCATATTGACGGACATGTTATACGATGTCAATATTTAACTATGTGTGGCGACATAGCAGTCTCGTGTGATACGTACGGTGAACTATAGATGATTTTAAACATCCTTTCCGACATCGAGCCAGCACACCTGTCGTCGGGCCACCAGTCGGCGTTCCATCGGTTGTAAATGTTCATTAATGTACATATTATACCTTCACATTGACGGAATTGTCAGACTGTATCCATATTTAGCTATGTGTGAGGCTTCGGAGTCATGCGATTTCAACAGCTGATTGTATGATGATTTAAACAAACGTTCCACTAAATGTTGCGCAAAACGGTCCCGCATTTTACATACGTCAAGAACACGTAAAAGACGGCACAAACACCCTAGTTGTGTCAGAGCGCCCACTGTCGGATTAGTTATTGTGATACCTCATTTCGGACTTACGTGGCGTTCAGTAGATGTTGTAGAATTGCGTCTGGGCAGCAGCTTGGAGCAGAAGCGACGTTGACAGCAGCTTCTTTGTCGGAGTCACTCGATGACGACACGCCCGTGTCCCCGCTGTCAACCCAACTACTAGGAGCGGCGTTGCCGCTCGTTGTTAATGCAACACACTGATGACTGACGGTGGCTTTGTATACAACAATGACAAACATAGAACTCACAGGGCTCGTTGTTAAGGCGACACATTGATGTCTGAGGTTGCTTTGTATACAACAGTGACTCACAGCGCAGGACCGGAGAAACGTGTGGATAATTCATCAGTAAGGATTGGCTGAATAGGTGAATGCGTGCAGATAACATTTAGTCTGATCGCAACATGATAGCGTTAATCTGTGGAAACACATAACATGAATCAACCTGATTTACAAAGTATCATAGCCGTGTAACTTACTGTTATAATAATTATCATCATCATTAACATTAGTAAATAATACTTCGACATAGCATTGCTATATTAGTGGTATCAGCGTCATATGAAAGCAGTGTATTTTACAACACTATCGGCTGTATGTAGTAAAGCGGTACGTGTTGCCCAGGCCAAATTGAACTATTTATCCAAACACATCATACACTGTTTAAATTAAAGATCTCTCTCTCTCTTTCTCTCTCTCTCTCTCTCTCTCTCTCTCTCTCTCTCTCTCTCTCTCTCTCTCTCTGCGCCCCGCAGTATCCCAGAACTGTCGTCACCCTCCTCCGCTTTGTTAACTGCCGTCACATTAACCCAGCGCCATCCCATACGCATTGCGGCACCCTCTTATAACTCCTTCTTCCCTCCAACACAAACGTGCTCCCTTCACCATCCGTAAGCAACTCACAAAATCCCGCACTTTTCGCCATACTCCGGAACCTCGCATGATCCCCCCACACATATCTCCAACTCTCCTCCCGCACCTCTGACCATCCTCCCGCACCTCTCACCATCCTCCCGCATCTCTCACCATCCTCCCGCACCTCTCACCATCCTCCCGCACCTCTCACCATCCTCCCCGCACCTCTCACCATCCTCCCGCACCTCTCACCATCCTCCCGCACATCTCACCATCCTCCCGCACCTCTCACCATCCTCCCGCACCTCTCACCATCCTCCCGCATCTCTCACCATCCTCCCGCACCTCTCACCATCCTATCGCACCTCTCACTATTCTCCCGCACCTCTCACCATCCTCCCGCACCTCTCACCATCCTCCCGCCCCTCTCACTATCCTCCCGCACCTCTCACCATCCTCCCGCACCTCTCACCATCCTCCCGCACCTCTCACCATCCTCCCCGCACCTCTCACCATCCTCCCCACCTCTCACCATCCTCCCGCACCTCTCACCATCCTCCCGCACCTTTCACCATCCTCCCGCACCTCTCACTATCCTCCCCACCTCTCACCATCTTCTCGCACCTCTCACTATCCTCCCGCACCTCTCACTATCCTCCCGCACCTCTCACCATCCTCCCGCACCTCTCACTATCCTCCCCACCTCTCACCATCCTCCCGCACCTCTCACCATCCTCCCGCATCTCTCACCATCCTCCCGCACCTCTCACCATCCTATCGCACCTCTCACTATTCTCCCGCACCTCTCACCATCCTCCCGCACCTCTCACCATCCTCCCGCCCCTCTCACTATCCTCCCGCACCTCTCACCATCCTCCCGCACCTCTCACCATCCTCCCGCACCTCTCACCATCCTCCCCGCACCTCTCACCATCCTCCCCACCTCTCACCATCCTCCCGCACCTCTCACCATCCTCCCGCACCTTTCACCATCCTCCAGCACCTCTCACTATCCTCCCCACCTCTCACCATCTTCCCGCACCTCTCACTATCCTCCCGCACCTCTCACTATCCTCCCGCACCTCTCACCATCCTCCCGCACCTCTCACTATCCTCCCCACCTCTCACCATCCTCCCGCACCTCTCACTATCCTCCCGCACCTCTCACCATCCTCCCGCACCTCTCACTATCCTCCCGCACCTCTCACCATCCTCCCGCACCTCTCACTATCCTCCCCACCTCTCACCATCCTCCCGCACCTCTCACCATCCTCCCGCACCTCTCACTATCCTCCCCACCTCTCATCATCCTCCCGCACCTCTCACTATCCTCCCGCACCTCTCACTATCCTCCCGCACCTCTCACCATCCTCCCGCACCTCTCACTATCCTCCCCACCTCTCACCATCCTCCCGCACCTCTCACTATCCTCCCGCACCTCTCACCATCCTCCCGCACCTCTCACCATCCTCCCGAACCTCTCACCATCCTCCCGCACCTCTCACTATCCTCCCGCACCTCTCACCATCCTCCCGCACCTCTCACCATCCTCCCGCACCTCTCACTATCTTCCCGCACCTCTCACTATCCTCCCGCACCTCTCACCATCCTGCCGCACCTCTCACCATCCTCCCGCACCTCTCACCATCCTCCCGCACCTCTCACCATCCTCCCGCACCTCTCACTATCCTCCCGCACCTCTCACCATCCTCCCGCACCTCTCACCATCCTCCCGCATCTCGCACTATCCTCCAGCACCTCTCACCATCCTCCCGCACCTCTCACCATCCTCCCGCACCTCTCACCATCCTGCCGCACCTCTCACCATCCTCCCGCACCTCTCACCATCCTCCCGCACCTCTCACCATCCTGCCGCACCTCTCACCATCCTCCCGCACCTCTCACCATCCTCCCGCACCTCTCTGCATTGGAATAACATTGTGATGAAAAACTATTTCCAAAATTCAAAAAAATTAAAAAGACATATATTCTTGATGGGTGATTATGCGAGATAGTATATCATCAATGCACGCTACGTTCCTAATGAATACAATAAATATAAATAAGGGACTATGAGCAAGATTGCTATTTCCCATTGTCTTCGATGTTATATATAATAGTGTATGCAAATGTGTATTTTTATTTTTTATGAAACTAATTAATATTGTTATTATATTAACGTAGCTGTGTCGATAAGAACGTAGACCTCCTTCAGTGTCGCTTCCCTACAGACGACTGGGAATTATTATGTATGAAAATAACAACAAACAAGAAACGGGGTCTTCTCTCCAGTCGGGGACTTGTTTTTGATTTACGCAAAGTGTTGGCGTTGACGCATATTGACGAGGCGATCTAAGGTCCGCAAAAGTGTCGGAGTGCACTTTTTATCTTATTATAATGCACTTTATGTGAAAACAAATAAATAGAAAATTGCATTTTAAGAACGAGAATCTCAAAGTGCAATGCAATTTTATATATTATGATACCAGTGATAGGACGCTACTACGTCAAAATGGTGTCCCTGAACTTTAGAAACCCAGTGTCTGAGTATACAGTGCCCACCTACCCTCATAGCTGTTGCTCCCCTCACAGCTGTTGCTCCCCTTACAGCTGTTGCACCCCTGACAGCTGTTGCTCCCTTGACAGCTGTTGCTCCCCTGACAGCTGTTGCTCCCCTGACAACTGTTGCTCCCCTGACAGCTTTTGCTCCCCTGACAGCTGTTGCTCCCCTGACAGCTGTTGCTCCCCTGACAGCTGTTGCTCCCCTGACAACTGTTGCTCCCCTGACAGCTTTTGCTCCCCTTACAGCTGTTGCTCCCCTGACAGCTTTTGCTCCCCTTACAGCTGTTGCTCCCCTGACAGCTGTTGCTCCCCTGACAGCTTTTGCTCCCCTTACAACTGTTGCTCCCCTGACAGCTGTTGCTCCCCTGACAGCTGTTGCTCCCCTGACAGCTGTTGCTCCCCTGACAGCTTTTGCTCCCCTTACAGCTGTTGCTCCCCTGACAGCTGTTGCTCCCTTGACAGCTGTTGCTCACCTGACAGCTTTTGCTCCCCTTACAGCTGTTGCTCCCCTGACAGCTGTTGCTCCCCTGACAACTGTTGCTCCCCTGACAGCTGTTGCTCCCCTGACAGCTGTTGCTCCCCTGACAACTGTTGCTCCCCTGACAACTGTTGCTCCCCTGACAGCTGTTGCTCCCCTGACAGCTGTTGCTCACCTGACAGCTTTTGCTCCCCTTACAGCTGTTGCTCCCCTGACAGCTGTTGCTCCCCTGACAACTGTTGCTCCCCTGACAGCTGTTGCTCCCCTGACAGCTGTTGCTCACCTGACAGCTTTTGCTCCCCTTACAGCTGTTGCTCCCCTGACAGCTGTTGCTCCCCTGACAACTGTTGCTCCCCTGACAGCTGTTGCTCCCCTGACAGCTGTTGCTCCCCTGACAACTGTTGCTCCCCTGACAACTGTTGCTCCCCTGACAACTGTTGCTCCCCTGACAACTGTTGCTCCCCTGACAACTGTTGCTCCCCTGACAGCTGTTGCTCCCCTGACAGCTGTTGCTCCCCTGACCGCTATGGCTCCCCTGGCTGACTGCTGATAGCAGAAATTGCTGCTAATGTCTCGCCACAGGAAAGCTAGCAATGTTGCTCATGTAGCACACTACAATGTATACACATTAAAGACTATGTAGAATTCCTTAACTGTGTAATATTAGTATTAATTGTGCGGTTTAGATGCAAATAGACTTTCCAAGTTGCAGAAAAAAGCATTTCGAATGAGTTAACGCAGTAAGCAAAATGCACATTTAATGAAATCACAAAATTTACTGAATCTTGTTGTTTGATGTTTTTATGAATGTTTACACAATCGGGTTCCTATTTTATTTCAATCGATATTTTTACAAAATGTTTCATATCACATATTACCATCAAATAATGATATCCCCAGGCTTACACCGAGAGCCACATCATGTAGTCGGTACTACCTGCCAACATTATTTAGACAAATGCCAAAGTTTATTTTGGATGAAATATACAAACACAGCTTCAATGTGTTTTATATGTACAACAAACAGTACTTAATGGCTCTGAACACAGATATATGCACAAACACAAACTGATACATTGTCTAAACGTTGTCCATCCATCAACAGTTATACACCAGTAACGTCATTATTGATTCATATACCACCTTGGGAATAGCAGACATTTTTAGATATAGCTACAAATGAGTGGGTGATGCGTGAGGATAACCAGAGGTGCGGGAGGATGTTGAGAGGTGCAGGTGGATGGTGAGAGGTGCGGGAGGATGGTGAGAGGTGCGGGAGGATGGTGAGAGGTGCGGGAGGATGTTGAGAGGTGCGGGAGGATGGTGAGAGGTGCGGGAGGATGGTGAATGGTGCGGGAGGATGTTGAGAGGTGCGGGAGGATGGTGAGAGGTGCGGGAGGGTGGTGAGAGGTGCGGGAGGATGGTGAGAGGTGCGGGAGGATGGTGAGAGATGCGGGAGGATGGTGAGAGGTGCGGGAGGATGGTGAGAGATGCGGTACGATGGCGAGAGGTGCGGGAGGATGGTGAGAGGTGCGGTACGATGGCGAGAGGTGCGGTAGGATGGTGAGAGGTGCGGGAGGATGGTGAGAGGTGCGGGCGGATGGTGAGAGATGCGGGAGGATGGTGAGAGGTGCGGTAGGATGGTGAGAGGTGCGGGATTATGGTGAGAGTTGCGGGAGGATGGTGAGAGGTGCGGGAGGATGGTGAGAGGTGCGGGAGGATGGTGAGGTCCACCAGGCACCCAGGGCATCGACATCCTGTCATCATCAGCTCCCCCCTCCTGGCGGCGTCCCCGTGGCAGACCACCCCTACGCTGGACAGACCAAATCTGTGAGGACATCCAACTCTCACGTGATGATGCTGTGGCCGCAACCGCTGACAGGGCAGGCTGGAGGGCAATAACACGGGATGCTACCCGTACCACTACGCTCGCAACATAAGCAAAACAAAGTAAGCAAGAAGAAAAGGTGGGAAATCTCAGCTAAGTTCCGCTGATATTCACACTTCGGATGGCGCGAGTTCTTTCTCCGGCGGAGAATATTGTCAGTCAGATGGGTTTAGCGATGTCGGTGAATCGCTCACTGAATTAGTCTGATGTTACCAGTTTGGTTTCATGAAAGATCGCTCTTTTCTGAACGCAACAATTGTGGCGGTCAATTTCAAGGAGTGATTTCCTCAAGTGATATTTGTTTTCATGATATCATTACACTCCTCCACAATCTAGCACATATGCATACATTTCCTTCATACTTCCTTCCATTATCGCCCTCCCTCACATATGCCTCTCACCCTCCCTATGCTCTTGACCTCCCCTTATCTTTCTTCCATCGTCCATCCCCCGCCTTCAATCTCCCTCCACCTCTCTAATTGATCACCTCTCCTCTTTCCTCCTCTCTCACCCACAATGCTTTCTCTACATATCACCGCTATAATTACTGTCTCGATTCTTGTTAGCCTCCATCTCCTCCGCTCCACTCCCACCCTCCTCCCCCGCCATCACCTCACCTCTCCTCACCTTAGCTAGTAAAACACCGACTGTGCGTGTGTCATGTTATGTGTCAACCACTAATTATACTAATATTACGGTTAATTTATATTTCAGTTGCGTTCAGTGCCATAGCAACAGATTTTCGCTACTTCGGTGATTGTGCCGTCTTTACAGACAGTAAAAGCAAAAAGCAAAACGTGCGCTGAGGTGACGTCATCAATCAAACCGTTTGACTTCCTGCTCAGAACAACCGTTTCGCTGTGTCAGAACGAGGGTCGCATCCGCCTCGTTTTGAAGGACGGTGACTGCAGTGACAAGAATCAGGTGCTTGTACAAATGATACGTTAAGAAATCATAAAAAAACATGACTGCTGCAAATGGTAGACAGGTTTTTTTATTGTAAGCACTATCGTGAAGGTAACTCAACACATTGTTAGCAACTTAAAAATAAAGTTCCATTGAACGGATATGAAAGGTAATACAACTTTAATACAGTTAACTAACTTAGCAACTT
>OZ024854.1:68821753-68854253 GCA_964017155.1 Oasisia sp. SBJ-2009
AGGAATGTAGCAACGCCCTATTGCTGGCGATGACACAACATGTCAGTAACTGAAGTACCAACACAAGAAGCATGTAAGATCTAGTTGATTGTGGTAGTGATTGTGGTGGTGTAGATATATATATATATATATATATATATATATATATATATATATATATATATATATATATATATATATATATATATATATATATATATATGTATGTGTGTGCATATAACATATTAAGTTTTTTGTTTCTTTGTGTGTTTGAGCACTCGCATATCTGGTTTTCTGTTGGACACGTGTGTATAACACAAAGATTAATGATAAATACGACAGTTAACCATTACAGAAAACTATAGAAGACAAAAGTTCGTCTACCAAGACAAAAAACGATTCTTATTATGCAGTGCATGTATTTTATTGTGATCAACATTTGAGTGTCGATTTGATAAGAATAAATCCTATTCAATCAGCTGTAAAACAAGAAGACCTCAACTATCGTCGTCCACGTGCGTCAACACCCAAAAGTAGCCTACTTGCTCGTCATGTGTCCCGTATATGCCAGACGCAAACATATTACACACGGCGTAACCGAATGTATGGTATTTGGTTGGGACAACCATTAATATATTATATATATATATATATATATATATATATATATATATATATATATATATATATATATATATATATATATATATATATATATATATATATATATATATATATATATATATATATATATATATATTCAATATTCAATATTCAAAGCTTCTACGCAGTCTCACATAGCACTTGTTATTACAGTAATAACAATATAGAAATGTATATAGCGCCCAAATTCACTGAAGGTAAAATGCTATCGGGCGCTTGACATAATACTTCATGAATTAAGAAAAACCATAAACATACATTATCAAAAATTAACAAACATTAAATAAATAAATACTGTAAAGGGGCTGATTTAGAAAGAATACATAATATATATATATAAGTATTATTAATCGTACACATAAAATAGTATTGATAAATTAATTATTAGAGTTTACATGTCATCACTAAGACAACAGTTATGAGAGTTTCGATGAACTACCAACATGCTGACTTACAAGATGTTTGCTTTGGGCATAAGATAAGGAAATAATATGTTGTGCATACAATGGTTAAACAGAGTGTTACGTTATATATCGGGAAAAACACTCGTCGCTTGTCGACGTCACTCTCGTGTCAGCTGTCTGACGTCACTCACGTGTCATCTGTCTGACGTCACTCACGTGTCAGCTGTCTGACGTCACTCACGTGTCAGCTGTCTGACGTCACTCACGTGTCAGCTGTCTGACGTCACTCACGTGTCAGCTGTCTGACGTCACTCTCGTGTCAGCTGCCTGACGTCACTCTTGTGTCAGCTGTCTGACGTCACTCACATGTCAGCTGTCTGAGGTCACTCACGTGTCAGCTGTCTGACGTCACTCTTGTGTCAGCTGTCTGACGTCATTCACGTGTCAGCTACCTGACGTCACTCACGTGTCAGCTGCGTGACGTCACTCCCGTGTCAGCTGTCTGAGATCACTCACGCGTCAGCTCCCTGACGTCACTCATGTGTCAGCTGCCTAATGTCACGTGGGAAGAAGTGTGGATGGTGGCCACGAGATAAGAAAGAATCGACATCATTAACATGCAACTCATATATTGTAAAAAGAGCAGTACGTTTCCATGCACGGCATATAACAACTAACTCGACTTAGAAAACAACAAGAGTAGGCGCAAATCAACTGTTGTAACAGTAGTTTTGTTACATGTATTCGAATCGTGATGAATAAGAAGATCTGTCATATAGGGTAGGGCGAGATAATACGCCCATGTCAGCCACTACGCCCATTCTACTTTTCCAACGAACGCCTAACGCACTATATCACATATTATTGTTTGATGTCTGGCTTTTATTCCGACAAGTGCACTAATTTGCATATTAAAAAATAAGTCTGAATATTGACATTTTGTGTTTTTCTTGGTTGTGATGTTTAAAGTAACATCTACCTTTGTGTCAATAAACTCGTCGTAGCTAAAGATAGAGTGTTGCCACTATGCACATATTATTATAATTAACTTACAAACATACCAGCAACATTAACTTTGGGAGACGCCTACCAGCCAAACAATATAGTAATCAGATTTTGAATATTGGCTAGCTTAACAACGTGTATGGGTGTATTACAGTGTTTTTTCGAATGCTATTTGTTATTATTCAATTTCTTGCTTAAGGTGGGCGTAATCCCCCATATTTCCGTACAACAACGACTTTCAGTCAATATGGTTTAGATGAGTATACTGTTGTGCTCATAATACGTATACAGATAATGCTATGTAGACGTCATTACAGCACAGTCATCTCAAGGCGTACACTAATTGTACAACTGCTGTTGACATCTCGTTGTATATATGCATCGTTGACATACAAATACTGTATAATTAAACATCCACAAATGTTAAATAACAGTGTAAGCACACTGATCACTTCTAGCAGCAGTATATCAACAGCAAGACAGGATGTAGAAACGGCAAGTGCGTGCGTGCGAGCGTGCGTGCGTGCGTGTGTATTCATTCACATGCGCCGTCGTGGATTAGATCGTTCTTAAATACGTTTAACACTTCTTGTCGTGACGACAAGAGAGTGAGGGACTCACAAGAGAGTGAGGCCGTTTCTCCCGAAGATTCTGACGAAGACGAAGTCACATCCTCGAGCGGGGCACTGGCAGCAGAAGGAGCACAGCGAGAGGTCTCCTCCGTACTTCTCGGTCTTCGTCAGTTCACACCGCAAGAAGTAGCCGTTGAAGGGGCCTCTGCCATCCGACTTCTCCATCGTGTCCACGTGAACCTGCAGCAGTTCGACAACTTGTCTGTCTATGTGACTTGCCATGACACTGGATACAACGCAACTAAGACATGCCAAGACACCGGATACATCGCTACTATATCACAGCATTACTGAAGCATTTTGTGACATTTTATCGGCAAATGTTGAGGTGTTATAATATCTCTTCACTTGCTTTTGATGTATTGGATAACAGTGGCTGAATTCTAAAGAATCTACTGTTTACATTACATATAGGCCTATTCACATATATTAGTATATACAATGTGTTTTGTTTAATATTCAATTTAACTTGATGTTTGCTTGTGGGTACAAGTAATGCAAAGCTAAATCGCATGTTCCATTATTTGCTTTTTAAGTTGCATTAGTTGACTATACAAAAGTTGCATCAATTAACTATGAACTTTCAATAGTACTTTACTTGTAAGTAGCTAACAATTTGTTGAATTATTTTCAAGATAGTGCTTAGAATCATATCAAGCGTATACCATAAGCAGTATTCATGTTTGTTATGGTTAATTAACGTATCATTTGTGCAATCACCTGATTCTTGTCACTGCAGTCGGCGTCCTTCAAAACGAGACGGCTGCGAGCCTCGTTCTGACAACCCGAGACGTTCGCTCTGAGCACGAAGTCAAACGGGTTGGTTGATGACGTCACCACAGCACAGGTTTTGCGTTTTCTGTCTGTAAAGACGGCACAGTCACCAAAGTCGCGATACCCTTTAGCTATGGCAATGACTGGAACTGAAACATAAACAAACCATAATAGTGGACTCATTAATGGAGTTGGAGCTGGGAAGTATTGGAGATCGTTTGACATGTCAGAGTGTAAACAGACGACTGCTTAATAGTCAGGGGGCTTTATCTTGAAAAACACCATCATTGTTCAAATCGTTCTACAAACACCAATTTTGGACCAGGGGTAGATATGACCATAACACGCCAATTTAATAACAATCCGCGAGCAAAACGGGAACATTTTGCATGCTCACTTAATAAATCTGGTTTCCATTGAATCAATTTAGATAATTTGTTCCCCGATATAAATTATTTGACACAGTTCATGAAACATTTGCTGTTCGTCTATGCAAGAAGACTTAACATATATTTTGAAAGACATATATTTTGAATTTAATACTGGAATGTAAACTACACAAATACACAGTAGTGATAACAATATATATATATATATATATATATATATATATATATATATATATATATATATATATGTGTGTGTGTAAATATATATATATATGTATATATGTATATATATATATATATATATATATATATATATATATATATATATATATATATATATATATATATATATATATATATATATATATATATATATATGTGTGTGTGTGTGTGTGTGTGTGTATTGAAATAATGGGACTGGAGAAGACAGACAGCGAAGAGAATGGACGTGTCTAAGACTGAGATATCTTAGACCATTTTTATAGCTATGCAAACGTGACGTCATTGCAATGACGTACCCGTCGCGACGCAGTCTGTGGCACAAAGACACTTGTACGAGTTGACAGCGTCACCGCACATTTCTCCATTTCTACACGGACTGCTGGCGCATTCGTTGATATCTACAACATAAATATTGTATTTAATATAATTATGGAAGAACAAGATCTTAGATACATACATATGTAAAATTATAAGAGACTGTCTTCCTCCGTTTGAAACGCTTACCAAAGAGGGAAGGAGAGGGGAGGAAACGGGGCGGGACGAGAGGGGAGGGAACGGGGTGGGACGAGAGGGGAGGGAACGGGGCGGGGTGGAGGGTATGATGGAAGCGAGATAGTAGTAATAGTGGTGCTATATAGAGAAAGGACGGTGGGTGAGAGAGGACGGAGTATGAGAGGTGTTAAGGTAGAGAGAGAAGGGGGAGAGTGAGGGAGGGGCGGGCGATAGGTGTGTTAAGGAACACAGGGAGGGAGTGAGGGGATGGAGGGACCGAGGAAGTGAGAGACGCGTATGTGTGATATGACAGGGAGGGCGATAAGGGAAGAGGTTAGGAAGGAATGGATAAAACACATACGCTAGATTATAGAGGAGTGTAACGATGCCTTAAAATAAAAAAATCACTTGAGAAAATAACTTCTTGAAACAAACCGCCAAAATTGTTGTTTTCAGAAAAGAGCGATCTTTCTTTAAACCAAACTGGTAATATCAGTGAGCGATTCATCGACATCGCTAAGACCGAAGACGAATCTTCCGTCTGACTGACCATATTCTCTACCGGAGATAAAACTCGCGCCATCCGTAGTGTGAATATCAGCAGGACGTAGCTCAGAGTTTCCACATATTCTTCATTCATTGAGTAAACCGTATACAAGAGGAATTTAATATTACTACTAATAAACAATAATAACTCTTTTTGCCATTTTTAACATTCATTTGCATTTCATGTTAAATCGTGCCTATACACAATAAAATGAAATATGACAAATAGTTGTATCATATATAGAATATGTTCTTTAAAATGGTAAATAACAATTATTATGTTGATCTGAGAAATAAATAATATATATATATATATATATATATATATCAGATGTCCTTTAAAACGATACATTACCTATTTGAATATAAATATGTCAAATTAGTAAGTAAATAATTGTATCTAAAAGGTCCTTTAAAATGAAACATTTAAAATTTAAACAATTATATTAAATATTATATTTAAAATAATATTAAAAATTATATTTAAGATTATTATGTTAAGTTAAGCTTTCACAATAAAAGAAGATTTGAGATGGTGGATGGTCTTCATCGTTCTACAAGAGAACTCCCATCGACCGAATTCGCGAGCTTTCATTAAGTGTATAAATACGGAGAACAACAGCAAAACATGGAATGGGTTGGAGACTGGTAATAGAGAACGCAGTGAGAGAAAGTTGAGGAGAGCAAAAAAGCACGACGAAACGATGACAGTAACCATGGCCAACCTCACCCCTGACGACACGGACAACAAGAGCAGAACAACAACCAGCAAACAATACAAAAGATACCCTCACATTGACGATATAAGGGATAGGGACTGTACATGAGCACTCGGATTCTGTTGTTTTAATGCGGGAAGTTGTTAAAGAGTAACCTAAAGAAGAACATAGACAGCGTGGCAGAAAATAGAGAGGGGGAGATGTGTCGATCTATGTGGACCTGCGAACCAGTGACTTTTTGATTAGCCTCCAACTCTCGCAACCAGCGTTTTTATTCAAGCTTGCCATTACATAATACAACCAATTTCTTAGGATGGCAGATCAGCGTTGTTCATATGTTGTTTTCAATTAATCAACGTTGTAAAACAAATTGTGGTTGGATATTAAGGAAACCCACACCAATGTGCAACAGCTTTCATGTGTGACAGCCACTGAGTCAATTTGTCGGTCCTTGTTGCAAGGAAGACGAAAATGTGATGGGTTAGCATTTCTTCGTGTTATTCTAATAATGTGAAATTAAAGGTTAATATCGACATAACTAGACATCCTTTAATAACCGTCGACATCATACTGTTCTTTCAACACAGAGTTTGTCTGGAAACATGTTAAAATTTAATGCTGAAACAAAACCCGCCATATTTCACATAATCTCGTGTGGGTAACTCTCTCTCTCTCTCTCTCTCTCTCTCTCTCTTTCTCGGTCTCTCTCTCTCTCTCTCTCTATCTATATATCTCTCTCTTTCTCTCTCTCTCTGCCTCTCTCTCTGCCTCTCTCTCTCTCTCTCTCTGCCTCTCTCTCTGCCTCTCTCTCTCTCAATCTCTCTCTCTCTCACTTTCGCCTATCCCTTAAAATGTGCATGTCGAGTGGATTATTAATTTGCAGGTCCACCAACACAACCCTGTAAGGTTTTAAACAACAACCGCAAATTGCAGCACCAACATTGTCAATATAATTTAACTGGGTGGAGGACAGTGGACGGCTTCGTCGCAAATCGCCATCAATTAGGCTATCGGTACATCAAAGTGTAGCGTTGTGTATTATTTAGCACATGGTATAAAATAAGGATTAAAAATCGTCAATTTGCCTTGACATGGATCTAGGTCTACAAATATAAATACAAATGTATTTTACTATTAGTTTTTAAACATAACAAGATGTTTAACTAGCACATATTTCCATAAAACATTTACCGCCAAAGCAATGAACATTATACTCACTATCGCAGTGGCCCGCGGTCTGTGGGGACCATTCCCAGTGTAAGCACCTTTGTTCCTGGGGCCCCACCAGCACATAGCCGAAGTCACAGGTTACGCTACATCTGGTGTTGTAGACACTCGGCTGTGTTGTGCAGTCCGCGCGGCTGTAGCGGCCGGACGTGACGGGTGGTAGCGGCTCGCATGTCATCACTGAACGGAAACGAAGTGAATCGTATTTAATTATAATTATAATGAACATTATACTCACTCTTGCAGTGGCCGGCGGTCTGTGGGGACCATTCCCAGTTTAAGCACCTTTGTTCCTGGGGCCCCTCCAGCACATAGCCGAAGTGACAGGTTACGCTACATCTGGTGTTGTAGACACTCAGCTGTGTTGTGCAGTCCGCGCGGCTGTAGCGGCCGGACGTGACGGGGGGTAGCGGCTCGCATGTGATTACTGAACGGACAGGAAGTAAACCGTAGTTAATTATAATTCTATTAGAAATGTGATATACACATTATATGAATACATTTCGTGTTTCGAATATATATGAGTGGCCAAATTTAATATAGTGAGAACATACTTTTTTAATCAACAACATATTATATATATATATGTACTATATATACTATACATTATACAGCTGTATATATATATATATATATATATATATATATATATATATATATATATAATATGTTGTTGATTAAAACAATATGTTCTCACTATGTTAAATTTGGCCACTCATATATTCGTATATGTGATACATATATATATATATATATATATATATATATATATATATATATATATATATATAGTGACCAAATTTAACATGATGAGACCATAATTGTTTGAAATATAAAACGCATACTGGCTAAATAAAATGAGCGTGTGAGTGTGGGTGAGAAAATAAATGTTTGAAATGTTCAGAGAAATTCATTGAGGGGAAGAGACCTCTCAACGCACCCAAACTGTATCGCATAGTGATACATTTAAGAACTTGTCCATTTGATAGTCGCACGTGTCACATGGTGAACCTATAAATGTTCTATCCGATTAACGTGTTGGTTGATTTGGACTCGTCAGGACCTAGAACAAATACAGTTTGACTGTCCAAACAGCAACTATGAACAACTCTGGTTATACGTGTTTCAAATATTTCCCATTATGACTGAATATTCTTTTTTCATGAACAAATGTGTTAAATATTGTATGATTATCCATTTATATTAATGTATAAACTAAAATGAAATTTCGTATAAAAAAGAAACACTTTAACATCAGAAATGGATTCTACATACCCAAATACTGCTAAAAAAAAGGGGATTTACGCATACAACAAGTGGTTCTCAAATATCTTTTAAGATCTGACCTGTGGCCATATTGAATATATGCAAATGACCAAATTTGCTAAAATTTGCCGTATTGGCATTCAAGCTGAATTTGTTCTAGGAGTCCTTCAAATCAACTAAAACGTTCACAGGAAAAACATTTGTAGACTCATTATTGAACTCACTAATATATGTAACACATTAATATATATATATATATATATATATATATATATATATATATATATATATATATATATATATATATATATATATATATATATATATATACATATATATATATATATGTGTGCAAAGTTCAACATATATTATGCGAATGTATTTAACACGTTAAATACAGTTCCCGATACCGATTCACTTGATGTGTACAGGACGTTAAGTCGGACTATGTTCTCGATGTGCTTTCTTCAGAAGATATGAACCCGTGAGTGATATACCATTTAAGAACAGAAGGGTTACTTTGACATTGGTTCGTTTCACGTGGAGACCACCCATTTCGTCCACACGTCTTCTCGCCCGGTCCTTGTAGTTCATAGCCGACGTCACAGGTCGGTGTGCAGCGGGAACCGAAGTCTGACAGACCGACCGTGCAGGACGAACTGCTGTAGCCGCCATGAGAGATGTTTTCTTGCGGATCACAAGTAATCCCTGCATCAACAAGACGTCGGAATGTTTAACTAAACTAGTTGATGTAGAGTTGGGATTACATTGCAACACGAACAAATAACACTTATGAAAATGATTACATTGATTAATGATTAATGATTAATTATGTTAGGATATTTGGTATAATGCTGCGAATTTGTTTGGCATCAAACTGACGGATCCAGTGTATTATTCAAGCTTACCTAACCAATAATATGAGTCATTTATCATGATAGCTACCATGAGGAGTAAAAGCCTTGTTGATATGTTGTTTTTAATTAAACAAGTTTACAACAGAATTATGAGTGAATATCGACGAATCACACACAATAATATGCACAGACTTCCCACGTGTGGCAGCCATTAAGTCAGTTTGTCGGTCCTTGTTGACATCCGGCCGTTAACGTTATGGGTTCGAATTTGTTCGTGTTATTCGAATAATGTGAAATTAAAATAGTAAATATCTACATAATTAGACATATTTTTTTAAACATTGAACATAGTAATACAGCAAATAAACGATGCGAGAACCATTTCGCGAAACCCCGACGACATTCGACCCTTTCTCTATTATTACAATTTCACTATTAATTCCAGGTGACGTCGGTATTATGTGTTTATTACTCAACCGACACAATTCATTGTTCGTTGTCAGTACATGTTTCCTGTCATCTCTTCTACTGTTCGTGTAACATAGACTTGGTCTGGAGACATGTTAGTGTTTAATGTTGCAAACAATCGCCATATTGCACATCATCTCGTCTGGTCAACTCTCTCCGTTAGTCCAGGACCTGCCTTATAGGCCCGTAGACATTTCGGAGATATCGAAGTTTGACTGTTGATTTGGGTAATATATACATATGGCTTTAATATTCTGCTAGGTGGAAATTTCAAAAACTGGGCATAACGTGGCGACGGCCATTTTTCAAAATTGCTGCCAAATTCAATATCCCCGTATCTGAGTAAATACGGCATGCAAAGCAATAACTGTGGTAGGCCAATGTATGTTTCAGGAGACTCCAATTTCAAATATACAATTACTTGGCTGCTATGGCATTTATTTCCGCCATTTTTAAAGATGGCGATCGTCAAAACAAATGTCCCAATATCTCAAAAACTACGTCACCTAGAGCAATTGTATTGACGTTGTTGGATAGATTGGTGGATAGCGATATCAAACATGTTATTTGTTACCTTCAATAACATAACAATTCGCGCCATTTTTAAAGATGGCGTCTGTCAAAGCCCATTATGTTCGTATTTGAGAAATACGGTATTTAGATCCATCTTTCACCACATCTTATGTGCTTCATGTCGTCGAAGGGTGTAGCAGATATACAGTGGAGATCTGTTTGACCCACTGTTAACATTAGTTTGAGACGAGATCAACGCCGTATATGATATGTTCCCTATTATCGCTCAGTATACATGAGATCATATGGCGAGACCATTAATCGATGTGTCATCTGTATATAACCAAATGCCAATATAATTCTGAATTTCTTGTATGTTTGAAAAGTGTCATCACCAGAACACATTACAGGTGGAAAGGTGCATGTGAAAAACATGTTTATAGGTTAAAGCCTGCATCACTCAGGCCAGGACTACCATCGATCTATATAGATTAGCAGGTACTGAGCATTCAAATTATATTTTAAACCAGGTGGTAATTGCCTACGAGATATATCCCCACTGTTATAACTATCCCAAAAGAGAAGTAGTAATGTGGTATTTGTTTACAATAACCCAAGGTTGCCTCATTGATTGAAGACATTTCTATTATATACCAACACACAAGTACATTACTCTAGCTATTATTATTTCAAACTTTTTTGTTACTTGTCTTGCCATATTTCAGATAACTGAAAATAAACGTGGCCATGGACAAAAATACATAATAACTTGAGATATTTCACCTTCGGATTTTCAAGTCTGCTCCTGCCTCTCCTGAACTTAATGTATTATTTACATATTGGGTATGACCGTCGAGCTACTTTATTGTGAGGAGTCTAGCAGGAAACCTGTCAGTAACGTAGCAGAGCTAAAAAATGACATTGTTAACAAAATAATAATAAATATTATCGGACCTGACTGCATTCAAGTATCACAATACCCATACATATGTTATAAACGATAAACTGGTATACGCTTTCTCCGGCCTATTTAGGAGGAACCCAGCGTAACTGGTGAGATAAACAAACTATAAGAAGCAACCAACAATCTTTCCACACGTAGCACAAGCTCGCCCCTACCAGGATCCGTGTTTATCCGGAATATATTGATTGTTCCATATGTGGGAGTGATAGGATTCGAGAACAAACGAAAAAAGTGAGGGAAAAGTTCAGAATGTGTGAATACGAAAGCGCAGTGTAGTTTCTAGATGCAATTAGATTTTTTTAATGACGCATTTGTTAGATGCACATACGCCTTAAAGTGTATTTGCTGCTGACAGTCAGAAACAAAATGTGGTCCTCCTCAAACTAAATCGTGGAGGCTTTGTCTCATTTATATCCATTGTACAAAGATGGCCATGGGTTGACAGTTACTGAAATTAAGGATTTCATGTTTAGCTTAGCAGTTAGTTATGATACTGAGTTATACAACAAAGATGTAAACACACATTTATTGGACAACTATAGTGAAATGACTGAGTTCTGTCCTAGTTATCGAGTCGTAGAGTCGTAGAAAAGAGACATTCTCAGAGAGGCTTTTGAAGGAAGTTGATTTCAAAAATGGAGTGATGATTATGATGTGAAATAATCATGGGAAAACGTCAGATCAGTTGCTGACTTTCTTTGCCTCGCTCTTTGGCATTAAAAGATCTCGTATGTTTAAAATTGAAATGATGAGTATGATGCTTGATGGTGATGACGATGAAATGACGCATGGTGACGACGTTGACCACAAAGATAATACTACATACATAGAGTGGATCGTTATTAACACGCAAACGCAACTCAGTTACCTCTACCACATATTGCGCTATCAAATATTCAAGGGTGCAAAAAAGACGCCTGTCAACGTCTGATAATCTCCACACACGGCTTAACAACATTCATTTCTCTCATCTTTGTTGCAGTACGTTTTACGCTAATATCTGAAGAAAAGCATATTGCATGGGCACATTGAATTGATAACTAGGACAGAACTGAATTGTATCATTATAGTTGTCCAATACACGCATCTTAGAATATCTGTTGTATAACGCAGAATCATAATTCTCTGCTAAACTGGACACGAAATCCTTAATTTCAGTAACTGTCAACCCATAGCCGTCTTTGATCAGTGGATTTAAATAACACAAAGCTTCCACGAACAAATCATGTTTAGGTTTAGTTTGAGGAGGACCATTATTTTGTTTGTATATGTATATGTATATATGCACATATATATATATATATGCACATATATATATATATATATATATATATATATATATATATATATATATATATATATATATATATATATATATATATATATATATATATATATAAGCAAATACACTTTCAGACGAACTCAAGTATGCGCATCTAGCAAATACGTTATCTCATTGCATCCAGAAAGTTTACACCACTTTCGTGATTAACAAGTAAGAACTTATCCCTCACTCTTTTCCTTTTTAACCGAACCCTATCACTCCCATGTACATTGATTGTAGGATGGTGCAATGTATGGTACAGTAAATGTAGTCCGGAAAAACACATTGTGGTCTATGAGAGCTTGTGCTGCGTGTGTAAGGATTATGGATTGCTTCTTGTAGTTTATTTATCTCAACAATTACCTCCGGTTCCTCCAAAATTAATATGAGATTCAATGTCATCTTTGAGCTCAGCTACGTGACTGACACGTTTCCTGCTTGTCTCCCCACAATAAAGTGGCTCGACTGTCTTGCCCAATATGCAATTAATACATCAAGTTCAGAAGGTGCAAAAGCAGACTTGAAAATCCGAAGGTGAAATATCTCAAGTTATTATGTATTTTTGTCCATGGCCACGTTTATTTTCAGTTATCTGAAATATGGCAAGACAAGTAACAAAAAAAGTTTGAAATAATAATAGCTAGAGTAATGTACTTGTGTGTTGGTATATAATAGAAATGTCTTCAATCAATGAGGCAACCTTGGGTTATTGTAAACAAATACCACATTACTACTTCTCTTTTGGGATAGTTATAACAGTGGGGATATATCTCGTAGGCAATTACCACCTGGCTTAAAACATAATTTGACTGCTCAGTACCTGATAATCTATATAGATCTATGGTAGTCCTGGCCTGAGTGATACAGGCTTTAACCTATAAACATGCTTTTCACAAGCACCTTTCCATCTGTAATGTGTTCTGGTGATGACACTTACATGAAAGTCAGAATTATATTGGCATTTGGTTATATACATGACACATCGATTAATGGTCTCGACATATGATCTCATGTATACTGAGCGATAATAGGGAACATATCATATACGGCGTTGAACTCATAAGCACATAAGATGTGGTGAAAGATGGATCTAAATACCGTATTTCTTAAATACGGACATAATGGGCTTTGACAGACGCCATCTTTAAAAATGGCGCGCATTGTTATGTTATTGAAGGTAACAAATAACATGTTTGATATCGCGTATCCACCAATCTATCCAACAACGTCAATAAAACTGCTCTAGGTGACGTAGTTTTTGAGATATTGGGACATTTGCATTGACGACCGCCATCTTTAATAATGGCAGAAATAAATGCCATAGGAGACAAATAATTGTATATTTGAAATTGGAGTCACCTGAAACATACATTGGCATACAACAATTATTGCTTTGCATGCCGTATTTATTAAGATACGGGGATATTGAATTTGGCAGCCATTTTGATAAATTGCCGTCGCCACGTTATGCCCAGTTTTTGAAATTTCCACCTAATAGAATATTAAAGCCATATGTATATATTACCCAAATCTACAGTCAAACTTCGATATCTCCGAAATGTCTACGGGCCTATAGGGCAGGTCCTGGACTTCGTGTCTCGTTGTGTCTGGCTGACTGCTGCTCTCTCCCACCCCTTTGAGGTTTGCACGTCGAGTAGGTTATTAATTTGCAGCCCCACCGTTGTTATAAGTACATTAACGCTCATACTAACGACATCTTTAGTTTGATATATACCGGCCACTATGAGCAAAATGGACATTATATAATCTTTCAGGAATGTTTTGTCGCATATTAACAGAAGGCAAACCGTAAACATGTTTTGAGGCAAGCTTTGATAGCAAGCGCAAATCACGTGACTGCAATGTGCCATAATCCGTGATAGTGAACTAACGAAATGTAATATTGAAATATAACATTTGCATCAAACATATATTATATATTTGAATTTATTCAAAATTCATATCCGCCATTTCAAAGATGGCGGCCGTATACATTACTGTTCCTATATCTTATGAAATACGTCACCCAGGGTCGGGTTTCTGATATCAATGCATAGATAGGTGAATAGCGATTTCAAATGTATCAATAGTTTACATTTGACCTCCATTTGACCTTCACAGCCACCATTTTATAAAATGACGGCTGTCAAATCGAATTGCTTACAAACTTTAAAAAAAGAGATATTTGGAGGGATTGGGAGACGGACACTTTTGTATATATATATATATATATATATATATATATATATATATATATATATATATATATATATATATATATGTATGTATGTATAGTATGATGTACATATGTTAATACACATAGTCATTCATTCACAAACACGATCACTTACGTTGTCAGTAAGTTGTTCCCTTAGGTTCCCATACTCCATTTCTGCAAATTTGTTGAAGCAATCCTTTCAGCGTGTAACCGGTGGAACAACTCGCTGTACAAACGACTGAGTCCCTACATGACCAGCAATTACAGCTGTACTGGCCATGAAGAAGTTCTGGCAGATGCATGCCCGGGTCTGATGTCAAAAAGAACAACATATGTTAGGCTATTTTAAAGGTTTTGAAATAGTTTGTTAATATGTGTATATGTTCGTTTTGGGTAACTTTGTTTAAATACATGTTCGCAATTGCTATTGTACGTGACGCCGGAACAACTCAACCAGCAGCATCATCATCATCAGAGCCCCTAGCGGCTACTGGGACAGACGCTGACATTGTGGAGAGTCTCCTCAAAAGCCATAAATCTGGAAATATCCATTCGGAGGCGCTGTACATGAGTATATATACATGTGTTGTAGAATTATAATATTAACTTTGTTAAGGTAAATAAAATACCTAAAATATGTATAAAAAGTAATAGTAATAAATAATTAAATAAATAAGTTAGGTAAAGATAATTATTAAAATAAATGGTATATTGATAATAAAATAATGAGTACGACATTTTGTAAAATTAATGTAAAACATGTAAAAGATAATAAATAGATAACAAATAAAATACAAATTAAATAAACTAACAAGTGTCTACACTTCATACACAGCCCGGAATAGGTGGGTTTTCAGTAGTCTTTTAAACGTCACGAAGCAACAGGTCTTCTTCATATCGGCAGGGAGAGTGTTCCACAGTCGTGGACCAGCTACTGAAAACATTCTGTCACCGTATCGGCTGCGAGATAGCGGCACGTGGAAATCATTGTTTGTGGTTGAACGTAACACCCGCGTAGCTCTTTGTTCGAGTAGGTCGGTGATGTAAGGTGGCGCCAGTCGATGTTGTGCGCGAAACACCAGTAGCAGTATTGCGTATTGCACTCGTTGTTTCACCGGGAGCCAGTGTAGTTTCATGAGAACTGGTGTAATATGTTCACGTCTGTGGCAGCGGACCACTAGTCTAGCGGCGGCATTTTGGACTCTTTGTAGCTTAGATATTAGGCACTGTGGAAGATCATACAGAAGACAGTTGGCGTAGTCAATTCTCGATATAACAAGAGAATATACAAGGCGGACGGCGGCTTTCTGTGTGAGACATGATCGGATCGACGCAATGTTCCTTAGATGGTAGTATGATGTACAGCAGACATGTTTAACGTGGCTGACCATTGACATTTCCGTGTCAAATATAACGCCGATGTTTCTGCCAGTAGGACTTGGCGTTATGTCGCAGTCGCCAATTTTGATTACTGTGATGTTGTGGTTCGCTCGATTGTTGCGTGATGATAGCACAAGTGCGACCGTTTTGTCGTCATTCATCTTCAGCTGATTGTCGCCCATCCATGCACGAACAGCGTCTATGCACTGTTCAATTCGGCGTAATGACAACAATCTGTTAATTTCTGTCATCTCGAATTTGATGTACAGCTGGGTATCATCAGCGTATAGGTGGAAGTCGAGATTGTGCCTCCTGATGATATCACCGATAGGAGCTGTGTACGCAGAGAATAACAGAGGTCCCAGCACCGATCCTTGAGGTACGCCACAAGCGACGCCCGTTTTGCTGGACGCACCACCTTGTAGATACACACACTGCGACCGATCGGTGAGATATGATCGCATCCATGCTAGCACGGGGCCAGCCATCCCGTAGCGATGTTCTAAGCGGCTGAGCAGTATTTCATGGTTGACCGTGTCGAAGGCAGCCGACATGTCGAGTAAGACTAGAATGACTCCATAACGCCGGTCAAGTGCCCTGAGGATGTCATTCTGGACCAGAACAAGCGCAGTTTCCGTGGAGTGATGAGACTTGTACGCTGATTGGTGTCTTTCAAGGAGATTGTTGGCAGTCATGTGATCAAGCAGGCAGCGTGCAACGTATCTCTCGAGTAGCTTTGATACAAAAGGTAGGTTTGATATTGGTCGATAATTGTTCATATTGTCCTGATCGATATTGGCTTTCTTTGGCACAGGAGTGACGTTGGCGTGTTTCAGGCAGCACGGAACAACACCAGATGCTATCGAAGAATTGATGAGTTGTGTTAGGAATGGTACAGCGTTATCACTCACGTCTTTTAACAGCCATGTTGGTAAGGGGTCAAGCACGCAGGATGTTGTAGGTGACTTGATGAGCAAACTGTGGATGTCTGATGTCGTCGCAGTTGGAAACAATTCAAGTCGTGATACCCATGATGCTGGATGGTGGTCTGTGGTCGAGGACGAGGTGAGTGTGGAACGGGATTGTAATGCCGCTCGAATCGTCTCAATTTTCCCAGAGAAGAAGGTTGAGAATGTTGATGCGAGTTCGTGGATGTTGTTGTTAACTGGCAGATAGTGGGAGTTTCTTCGCTGCAGCAGTCCGTTTAATAGACGATACAGTCGCCGATTGTCACACCCGCACTGTTCTATCTCAGAGGTATAGTAGTCAGACTTCGCTTTTATGATCGTCCTCTTTACTTCTGCGCATTGTGTCTTATAGATTTCACGATATACTTGAAGCGATGTGTGACGCCACTTCCGTTCACACTGTCGTATAATTTGTTTGGCTTTGATAACCTTCTTATTATACCAAGGTACCAGTGGACGATCGGCGATGCGACATGTCTGTAGTGGTGCATGCTTCTCGATAAGTTTGCTCAAGACCACATTGTAATGGTTTGCAAGTTCAGTAGTTGTTTGTTTGCCGGATGAGATGGCGGTCGGCAAAGACGAGGCGATGTCATTACGAAACGCCAGTTTGTCAATGGCTTTATACTTTCGGTACGTGATTGTTTTCCGCGGAACGACCGGCTTATCCATGTCGACGAGACATTCCACCCACAGGTGATCGGAGAGCAGCAACGTTGTTTTTGTCGAAGTGATGCCGTGATTTCCGGATGGAGTGAGGATCAGATCAATTGTGTGACCGTCAATGTGTGTTGGAGCGTGGACATGTTGAATGATATTGAGTGACTCAAGCAGATCAGCGAAACGTTTCACATTGTTGTCGGATGGCACGTCCCAGTGGATATTGAAATCGCCGACAATCGCAAAACGGGTGGTCATCAATGCGTAGTGTTCGATGAAACCAGTAAATTCAACAAGAAAGTCAGCGTACGAATGTTTGTTCTTTTTCGATGGAGGTGGACGGTATATGATAACAAGCTTCATGGAGTTTCCAGATGATGACACATCAACATCCATGAATTCGAAAGATTTCATATCATCACGTCGATTCACAACCACATTGAAACTCGATCGGTAAACAAAGCCAACACCACCACCACGACGACCTTTCCGAGGCAGGTGTACAAACTTATAGTCGGCAGGGGTCAGGTCTTTTATGATTTTATTGTCTTTTTCACCAATGTTCAACCATGTTTCGGTGATGGCTATAAGATCCATGTTTACCTCAGTCACGTAATCCGTAAACACATCAGTTTTGTTGCAAATTGAGCGAGCGTTGACAATGCCCAATTTGACCGGTACCGCGATACGGCTGCTCGCACTCTTGTTAATGGCAGGCGACGCGGGGGACAAAACAACGTCGACTCCAGGTTCGCAGCGATCCATCGATGGTGACGGTGTCCCATTTCTGGTGTCAGTTGGCTTGGCTGATGTAGTTGGCCGCACTGAGAGACGCACACGTATGGGTCTATTATTGCCCCGGGAAGAAAGTGACGGCTTGGTTAAAGTTGGAGGACGGGACGTTATTATTACAGGTATCTTGCGTGGCTTATGGGCACCCGCACGACAGCCCCGATGGGTGGGTCGGTGGAGTGCCACCCCTGCGACGCACGCTGCTCTCCAGGCAGTATTGTTCAGACGGGTGTCTCTGCTGGGGCGTAGCCGGTGTAAACAATCTGACGTGAAAGTGGTCAAGCGTGACGAATACACAGCTCTGGCAACAATGGTTGCGCATGACCGCGTAACCATGTCAAGTGTCACTCAGGTGCAGGCAGAACATTTAAAATGTCAACAATTCATGAAACCGCGTACAACTTGCCGTGAATTGATGTCAACGTAGACTTGATGCACTCATAAAACGATATGTAAAATGTTAAAACTGTATACTCTTTAAAACTGCTAAAAATCAACAAACTCTGGGGATCGGTAACTGGTGCAGCTACGAGGCGCGCCCAGTCACGTGATTGAATGAGTAAAGTAATGAAGCGTATCAAAAAATGACCCGACTATAGAGGTGAGTTGATATTCGAAGTGGCGACCATACCGGAAGAAACATGATGGGTGTGTTGATAAAACGGAAAAAGAGTGATCCTGTAGGATGGCAACCGTTCGTGAAACACCTCAACACACATAAATATTCCAACTGATTTGGTAGGTAATGCCGGTGGTAGGCAGTACATACAGCAAACAGCCACATCTCCACCGCCACCGTCCTACGATTGGCATAATTATTAAGCGGGGTAGCATCACGACGGAGGCACAGTCTCACCACGACCGCCGTCGGGTGTCAATCGATTACCGTCGCGGTAATGGTAATCGTGTGTATCATATTCAACATAGCCGTGCTTGGTTTTAAACATATTTCTAGCTCACCGTTGGACTGGTGCGGTGGCGGTCTTGTTGTGGATCACAACAACAACAACGCCAACACAACACTGCCATGGGGCTCTGCCGAACAACAGACAAATCGGAGTTACTTCGACGTCGCTACTTCGACGCCAAACGCATAGGTAGTTACGGTGGTGTTGCAGCGCTGAAACGTGCGTCGCGTACGTCTGTACGATTCGTCAAGAAGTGGCTGTTGGAACAGGACACGTACACACTTCACAAACCGGTACGTACAGCATTCAAGCGGCGATGCGTCGTTGTGGGAGGACCACACCAACAGTGGCAGGCCGATCTCGTCGATGTATCAAACATGAAAAAAGATAATGCCGGGATCACGTTCTTGCTTACCGTTATCGATGTGTTTTCAAAATGGGCGTGGTGCATCCCGCTGAAAAACAAATCAGCATCGTCGTTGGTGAAGGCATTTAGAGAATTACTGTCTGATATCAAATATATGACGCTGCAAACTGACAAAGGACTGGAATTTCGAAATTGTTCTTTTCAAGCTTTGTTAAAGGAGCACGGCGTCCTCCACTTCACGACGCACAACGGATAAATAAAGGCAAGTCTTGTTGAAAGGTTCAATCGAACGCGGAAGACACGGATGTGGAGGTATTTACTAAACACGAGACTGTGAGATAGCTGGACAAGCTGCATGTGGAGGTATTTACTAAACATGAGACTGTGAGATAGCTGGACAAGCTGCATGACTTCATGTGGTCGTACGACAATACGTATCATCGAAGGTTAGGCATGGCGCCTTCGAATGTGAAAGAAACGAACCAGGAGATTATGTGGCAGCGTTTGTACGGTCGTGACGGTGGAGGTGAACCAATGTTCATGGTTGGTGATCGTGTGCGAATAAGCAAAGTAAAGCGACAGTTCAAAAACGGCTATATGGCGAACTGGACCGAAGAACTGTTCACTGTTAGCAACGCTCATCGCTCTGACCCACCCGTATACAGTTTGGTTGATGTCCACGGAGAGCTGGTGGCCGGCTCGTTTTACGAACCTGAACTACAGAAAGTACTAGTATCTAAAGACAAACTTTACCCTATCGAAACGATTCTGCAGCGGCGACGAGTGGGTAACCGTGCGGAGGTTTTGGTTAAATGGTACGGTTATCCCCAATCGTTCAACAGTTGGATAGACTCCAAAGCACTTGTTCGGTACAAAACCAAGCGGCACAGCTCTCATGTTAAACAGATGTAGAGAAATGCATAAAAGATAGATACACAGTCCAGAATCGACAGTCCGAAGATGACGTCAGAGACGACGTTCAACGATACCGAAGGCGACACTACGAACGCAGGAGATACCAAGAGCGCAAGCATTAGTTCGCGCTGGCATCTATTTGGTACAGATTGTCGGAAATAGTATTCTTGTGTCAAGTGTTTGTTTTCTACCTGGTCATCGTGGTAAGTATATACAATTTGACGTTCGGACGCACTGACTGTAACTTGTGGACAGCGGTGTTGCGTAGTTCGTTAGGTTACTTGTTCCCCAATCCATCTTTGAAAAAGAACGATGGCGTCTGACCTTGACCTGGTTCTTCCCAATGACGCTCCTATGCACGTGCACCCCAACAACACGTTGACGAACTACGCACTTCGTTACCCCGACGCGTTAGTCTGTCTGGTGAGTGCGAATGTGGGCTAGTGGAAATAAACTACCCACATAACTGATTAAACGTAACAAAAGAAGATGGTGTGTTAGAGATTCAGTGAACATTGAGTGAACATGGTGCCCGCGGTAATGCTTACCTGACTTATATCGAAGATGGATATTATGACCGACCTCAAGAACGTATCAAGGCTATCGCCAAAAAGTTGATTATGCCTCGAGGGAGTTCAAAGAAGAGCGCAACACTGAGGTACAGTAGCGTCACTCACAAAGCCACGGTGTACTTAACAACGAACACTAGGTTCACCCTAAACGGAGTCATGGGACAAATACTCAGGTGTCCAACTAAAGTTATCAAAACTCCGGCTGGGAGCTACAATGTCAAACCATTCGAAGGCACCACCGTGGTGAATATGAATCAAGGTATGGAATCGCTCTACGTGTATTCGAGTGTGGTGCAGCCACGTATCATTGGAAATAGCTTCATGCCTCTCCTGAGGATCGTTCCGATTACGGGTAAACATGGAGAGGTGTTTTCGAAGCAGTTCGACAACATCCACTACGTGCCTTTGTTGACGAGGGAGTTTAGTACCGTCGAGGTTGATATAAGAAACGACACTGGGCGTTCCGTACCATTCGAAAGAGGAAAGGTGACGGTGACGCTTCATCGTCGACGCCGTAAGAACAGCCTCATTTGAAGAGTGAACTACAACGACTACTACACTCGACAGGTGGGAGGGGCACTGCCCTACTTTGTTGGTTTTAAGTGCAGAGAGGACATAATTCGACAAATTGTTCGCACTGACTGGTTTAAGAGGTAAGTCACTCTGCTCAACAATATCACTTCCTCGCGCAATTCCACTGCTGCTCTTAATGTTTTGCATGAGTACCTCCAGCATGAATTTCATGTAACGCCTTGCTGACTTGCCCTGCCAATCTGACGGGCGCAGGGCGAGGGTTTCACACAGCGGTGCGACTGACCGGCGTCTCCATTGTGTTGTGCGTGTTAGCTGGTAGCTGGGATGCGGATAATTCCTACCAGTAAACAAATTTCCGGCCATAAATCAGAGACGAATAGTGGTCTCCGACGTGACATAGTGGTGCCGATCCAGCGAGGCTCTCTCTGTCGCGAGGCTACTACTACTACTACTACTACTACTACTACTACTACTACTACTACTACTACTACTACTACTACTACTACTACTACTACTACTACTACTACTACTACTACTACTACTACTACTACTACTACTACTACTACTACTACTACTACTACTACTACTACTACTACTACTACTACTACTACTACTACTACTACTACTACTACTACTACTACTACTACTACTACTACTACTACTACTACTACTACTACTACTACTACTACTACTACTACTACTACTACTACTACTACTACTACTACTACTACTACTACTACTACTACTACTACTACTACTACTACTACTACTACTACTACCTACTACTACTACTACTACTACTACTACTACTACAACAACAACAACAACAACAACAACAGCTGCTGCTGCTGCTGCCGCTGCCGCTGCCGCTGCCGCTGCCGCTACCGCTACCGCTACCACTACCACTACCACTACTGCTGCTACTACTGCTACTACTGTGGTTGATCATTGTGAATAAAAAACGATTTCATACCCAACATTTGTTCACGTTTTATTATGTACTCACAATATACGTAGAATCGTTTGATACAGACACAACGTAAGAGTAGTATTTTATGAGCACATGTTATATACCCTTAGTGTGGAAAGGTTTAATCCAATTAAAGAGACGACGATCATTAGCTACTAAGTCTGTATTTAACGCCTTTACAAAGTTAGTTATCGATGCTCGATGATGGAAGTCCGAACGAGTCAAAGTATTCGCCAGTCTTTTTCGTGGAGGCGTAAATCGCGACCCAATGTTGACCCGGTTTATCGCTGGCGTGGGTGTTGCAGACGAACGCCGCAGGGTAAGTCTCAATTACTGGAGGTAGCCGTCTCTGGGTACTACGCCTCGGACGATACTTCTCGTGTGACTGTCGGAAGAGAAGATCTGCTCGATCTGTAGCGTGTCCATTTTATTCAGTAGTCGTAGATGACGTTCCTACTCATGTCTATTTCGAGAACAGTCTCGAACTCGCCGTAGACAACGGCATTGATCGTCCGCGGCAGCGGTTGGTCGAAATGCATCTCAACTCTTAGGTTTCCTTTTTGTACCAATTTAAGGTGGGAGCCGTCGCAAACGTCGCGGTCAGGTTAAAGGCGAATAAACTGTAACCTTGACCGAAGTCCTCCCGTGTCACCTCGTTTCCTTCGTCTTGAAACATCTTCCCCATTCCCGCAAACATATCGCAGTAACTCCTCAGGAACTCGCCTTGTCCGAATCGCGGTTGCAGTGGCTTCGCGGGAACTTGCTGACCGTCGACGTTCAGGGCGAGAAAGGCAGGTTGTTGTGTTTGGCGTGAAACGCGATCTTGTTGTCCGCACCGTTGTACGCGTCGTTGTCGATACAACACAAAACCACTCTCTTCGGCAGCACCTCTAGGTAGATATTTTCGTGGGTGTGTGACATAGCTCCTCTCTGTATTGAAAATACCTTGCAATCAACACGATGTGCAAACAGAGCAGCATCGTCGATGGTGATCTTGTAGGCCTGGGTGCTGATACCAGCCATGAGCGCGAACGTGTCTTTGCTCTGCACCAAGCGTACTTTGATGTCGACCCCGTTGAGTAGATAGTGGTCTTGAAAGAAGAGGTCAACGTGCAAGCGACCCATCATGTCGACGACGCGACTACCGACGGTGTATTTCTATATTTTCTGCAAACCCTCGTTCGCAGTGACAGTGGTTTAACAAGGTTTAACAAGTTGCCGTCCAGAACCAAGCTCCAGACGGCATGTGAACAAGGAAGCCTATGGTTTAACGAGTGTTCACTTAAAAAACAAAATTAAAATATACAATATTATAAAATGCACTAAAATGCTGTTAATTAAAATGCGTTGTCTCTATAAGTACATAAATAAAATAAAATGTATACGTTGTCTCTAAAAAAATATACAAGTAAAATAAATAAATACATAAAATATCCTACAATAACACAATTTTTTATAATAATAAATAAATTAAAATAATTATATGAATAAATAATTTAATCAGTATTAAAATAATTTATAAAACATTTAAGTGTTCAACCTAGGTATAGCCCGCCCTTGCCAGATAATTGTCAATTTTATTTTTAAACATATTTACACTGCTGGCATTTACACAATCATGACTTAAATTATTCCAATCAGTTATTGTTCTCTGGGAGAAGGAGAATTTTCTTTTATCTAATCTAAAGTATGGCTTAACTAACGCTGCCTTATGCCCCCTTGTGGCGTCCATGTGGCCGGCTGTGTGTTTATACCACAGAACGCTAGTTAGCTGACTATTTTTGGCTTCAGCACCGTGACTCAGCAATGTTTTGATGTAGGCGCGGTAAGGGTAAGTATTTGTGGAAGGTGTCACGAAAGTGCCGTTCAAAGACACGTCCACTTGACTAAACAAAGAAATCATCCAATTGTTTACGGGTCCTACTTCGGCCGCCGCGTCGACGTTGCGCCCATTCGCCTAGTAGTCGGAACTGGGTATCACGAACTCGATACGTCCACCCGCACCTATTGAAGCGACGGGTCGGTGTTCTATCCACTGGGCGTTTTCGATACTGATTGGTGTCGTCGGTACACTAAACAGATCCAGTTCACTCTTTATGCCTTCGCACGATTTCTGATGAATGAAAACCATGTTGTCTAGATGCCGAATATGTCGACAGGACGCGTTTTTCGTCGTCTGTGTTTCTTCGAAGGACTGGCTGTTGCTACCGATAGTTTGCGTTTTATAGGACGTTTCCGGATGTCTCGTATACCAGGTGGCTTCTCACCTCTCAATAGTGTACTAATTATGTCCTTTCCCGCTTCTTTCACACGTCGCTTTGCCGAGTTATTGAGGCTCTGATCGGATAAGACGTCTGCCGCCACGTTTAATCCTGTCTTGAGTGCTCGCTTCCCCAACGCGATACCACCGCTCTTAATTAGAGGTGCGGCGTTTCTAATCATTCCCCCGAATAAACTACCGAGTCCGTGTTCTCTTTGCACTCTCCCGCCGGCATATACCGGCAATGCATCACCTACTTGTCTGACGTAGTAATCTTCGTATTCTATCGCGAGTCATGTTTCAAAAGAGCACTGACTTACGTCGTCTAAAGTGAAACGTCACGGTCGTCCTGCTGCGTTCGAATGGTACGGAATGTCCCGTGTCGTCCCTTATATCTATCTCGATCGTTGTAAATTCCTTGTGCAAGACCGAAACGTACTGTACGTTGTCGAAACCGTTAGAGACGAGATCGCCGTGCTTCCCTTCTATCGACACAATCCTCATGAGCGGCACGACACTGTCTCCGACCACGCGCGGTTCCACTATACCCGTGTACACGTACAACGCTGTATCGCTACGCACTTCCGTTGACCCGTCCATCACACGCCCGAGTGGTTAGGTGGATGACGTTTGACTAACCGTTTTACTCGACAAGTGTTTTTTCATCTATCCAACTGTTGAACGAATCGGGGTAACCACACCATTTCATTAGCAGTTGTGTTCTATTCCCACCTTCTCCACTCGATACAGTTTATTTTTCGTCACAAGCACTTTCTGTACTTCAGATTCGTAGAGCATCCCGCCTGTCGTCTCTCCGCCGTCGTCGATCAAACGGTAAACCGGGTTATGTTTCTTGAACTCCAGACTCCCGGGACGTTCTCAGAACCTCACGGAATTTCATAAAATATTTAAAAAAGTATTATTTCCGTTTATTTCTATTCATATTACTTGGCAGTTTTTTCTGTGAAGAAAGCGGAAGTAATTGCTGCGGTTTACACGGTTTATACACGAAAATATGCAGCCGGTGCTCTCTTTCCCCTCACGTCAATGATACCTGATTTGTGGTTCGTCGAATTATCGACGGAAGTTTGCGGAAATCCCATCACAATTGACGTTACACAAATCCAAACGGTACATTTGAACAAATCCCGCGAATATACTCTAGCATCTATCTGTGACTGTGTAGTTTCGCTTCAATATTGGATGATCAGATTATCGAAAATGGGAAGATCCAAGCGAAAGGCTGGCTCAGATGATCATGATGCACAAAGTAAGAAAACAAAGCAGAAATATGTGGCACGTTATCAAGCAGCGTGGATGCTGATCCGGAGTTCACAACGTGGATCAGACCAGTGGCAGAGGACTGGATGAGGGCATTATGTGGTCTGTGCCATGAAGGCCATTGAAGAGTACCAAAAAAGGCAGAGGCAACTGCATGAACTGAGAGTGACAATGATACATGTGATGGCAGTTGGTAATTATGTCATATTGTGTCGTATAGATCTATTCAGTGTGGCTACTGGCAAATGATGTTGTTATCAGTCTGTTCATATGACCTTGTAAATAAAGAAAGTGCAGTATACTTAATTTTGTTTATTTGTTTGGATACGAACAATGTCATAATGCCACGGGCTATTTATTTAATGTGTTGTCTCATTATTAAAATAAAAACAGTAGCAAATATTCACAATTTTAAGTTTAAAGTGCCCCCAAAAGCCACCATTTAATGTCTTATTTTCCAAACGTTTCTCGCTGCCTCGGGGTACCTCCCGGAAATGAAACTCTCCAAGCTTGACAACACTGCATACACGACACCCATTGCTGACATATGCACGAAAAACTATGTGCTGTTCCATCGATTTGCTGATGACATCCATCTATATGTCAGCTATCATCATCATCATCATGCTGTCGGTCGCGAAGCGACAAAGACTGCTTCCATCACTTGACTGTACATTTCATGGAAGCTGCTAGCAAAAAGTGTTGAAGTGCCGCTGGCTTTTGCAAGTTTCTAGCGACACTCTCGTGGGGAACAAATAGAGGTCTCACACCTGCAAGAACATGTCAAGGCAGGCGCAAACTATTTGTCCCTGCAGTGGCTGGTCAAGAGATGTTGGGAATTCCACACATCAACCGCCCTTGATGTTTCCACAGTGACATGGTTTTCTGGTTAGGGTTTGCTCCCGTAGCCTTCGGTTCTGACAAGAACCTATACCACAAGGCAGTGGTTTACAACTCTGCATGACAGGGGCGTCAAATTCCCTGAGGTATTGCAATACCTGAGGTACTGCAATACCTGAGGTACTGCAATACCTGAGGTACTGCAATACCTGAGGTACTGCAATACCTGAGGTACTGCAATACCTGAGGTACTGCAATACCTCCATACCTGCATGTCAGCTATAATCCCACGATCTCTGGTGAGCTAGAAAACGCAACACAGCTGCTCGACCAGTGCATCGCAGGAATAACAGCATGGCCATGGATGCTGTTGCATCAACTCAAACTAAACAACAAGAAAACCGAGTACATCGTGCTGTAGTCACCATACAATCTACGAGTCTATGGCAGCCCCAGCTTGGAGCTACCTGGCTAATATTGAGTTCAACGGGCGCAGTGAGGAATCTGGGCTGCTACTTTGACAGACAGGTGCAACTGGACCGCCTCGTGTCCAGCTACTGCTCTTCGGCATACTATCATCTACGCCTGATCAGCAAAATCCGACACCTGCTGACACGAGACGCGTGCCATGCCGCAGTATGTGGTCTTGTGCTGAATCGCCCCGACTACTGTAATGGTCCACTCTGTGGACTGACCAACCGACTCCAACGAGCACAGCACTCTGCCGCTCGCCTTATCAACCGTGCCAGACGGCGAAATCATATCACGCCGATTCTGTAATCGCTTCTTTGACTGCCGATCAAGATGAGAGTCACATTCAAGATATGTACTTATATGTATAAGATCCTGCATGGTTTAGCCCCGGACTACCTGAATTGTGCAATAGCTCGCAACGCGCCTATTCGTGCATTGCGATCGGCGAGTGACGCAACACTGCTGGCAGTAACGGTGCCGAGAGGAACGGTCGGAACGAACAGTTTTGCGGTGGCATGACTAACCATGTGGAACAGATTGCCACAGTGTGTAAGATCATCTTTCCGAAAATAAAAACTCACCTATTTAGTTTACACTACCTGCCTTAATTACAGTGATTTATATTTTATGACACTGCTTGGTTTTAAATTGTTCTATTTTAAATTGAATTTACATCCTAATTTATTTATTGTTTTATAATTGTTTATATTAGCTTATTTGTATTTGTGTTTACTTACTTAGCTTACTTATTTATCTTAGCTTATTCATTTTATCTTATCTTATGAATCTAATTAATCTATATTTTAGATTTAGTTAACACGTCATGTCGATGTGTACTTATTTATCCCAGCTTACTTACTTAAATATCTTAGTTTATTTAGTTTATATTACCTTAAGGTATTTAATTAATCTATATTTTAGATTGAGCCAACACGTCATATTGATATGTACTTATTTATCCTAGCTTACATACTTAAATATATTAGCTTATTTAATATTTGTATTACCCTACGGTATTTAATTTATCTATATTTTAGATTTAGTCAACACATCATATTAATGTGTACTTATTTAACTTAGCTTAGTTGCTTTATCTTACCTGATGTATTTAAAAATGCGTTATGTTAAGAAACGGAATTATTATTATTATTATCAATATATGCATATATATATATATATATATATATATATATATATATATATATATATATGAATATATATGAATATATATGAATATATATGAATATATATATATATATAATAAGAAGAAGAAGAACATTTATAAAGCGCCATAAGTCCAGACATAGCCATTCGGAGGCGCTGTGCATGAGTAAGTATACATGTGTCGTAGAATTATAATAATATATCTCACATACCTCCTTTTACTATTATACGTCTTAAAATCAGTGTTTATATATATATATATATATATATATATATATATATATATATATATATATATATAATGTTTTTAAATTTCTATAGTTTATCTCTTTAATGATACACATTTATTATATGCTTCATTTATTATATGCGCAAACACCCTATTATTATTGTTATTATATTATTTACTAGCAAGACACACAATTAAAACGGTAAAAACTTACCAAACGTATTTTGCCTTGACACTTTTAAATTACTTTTGAAAACATATAGTTTCTTTACGCAACAAACACATCATCACTTATTCCAACTAATTGGTTTACTATTGACTTAACTTTAGCAGAATTGACGAGGTGGAAGAGAAGCAGGAGTGTGACCAGCCGCCGTCCGCCGGGCGCCATCCTCGTAGGATCTGGTCGTGAGTACAGATGGACGCCGTCAAATACAACCCGTCAACACTCACTCACAACACTGTCAAATACAACCCGTCAACACTCACCCACAACACCGTCAAATACAACCCCTCAACACTCACTCACAACACTGTCAAATACAACCCGTCAACACTCACTCACAACACTGTCAAATACAACCCTTCAACACTCACTCACAACACTGTCAAATACAACCCGTCAACACTCACTCACAACACTGTCAAATACAACCCGTCATCACTCACTCACAACACTGTCAAATACAACCCGTCATCACTCACTCACAACACTGTCAAATACAACCCGTCAACACGCACTCACAACACTGTCAAATACAACCCGTCATCACTCACTCACAACACTGTCAAATACAACCCGTCAACACTCACTCACAACACTGTCAAATACAACCCGTCATCACTCACTCACAACACTGTCAAATACAACCCGTCATCACTCACTCACAACACTGTCAAATACAACCCGTCAACACGCACTCACAACACTGTCAAATACAACCCGTCATCACTCACTCACAACACTGTCAAATACAACCCGTCATCACTCACTCACAGCCGCGTCGTACTTCAAGCATATTCATATATAAATTAATGAATTTGGTAATATTAATATATAAAATATTGATAAGTAGATGACAAGTTCTATATATATGTACATTATAAATAATATATATATATATACAAGTATACATATTTATGTGTGTTTGTATGTATATATATATATATATATATATATATATATATATATATATATATATATATATATATAACGTATATATGTATATGTACATATACATGCCTCTATATCAATATATATATATATATATATATATATATATATATATATATTTATAAGTATATATATATACGTTTATATATACTATATATATATATATATATATATATATATATATATATATATATATATATATATATATACTGTATACTATTATAAACGAACAGTTTCGACTTTGCTGGCAACCAGGAATTGTATTTTTGTGATATTTTAGTTTTTCATCCATATAGGGCTAACTTAACCGTGATTACTGTTATTAATAAGGAACAGCAAAACCAGTGTAGCATTTTAAGTATGGCCTACTTTAAAAGGTTATTACTGATTTTCACATTCAGGATCAATAAACATGCACAAAGTAGACCGCATCGTCCTGTATGTGACAAAAGGCTCCCGTACAGTCAAATCATTATTTATTCACCTATAGCCTAGAATGATAAGTTGACTCTCTGCACTGAGGCTGTCGGAAACAACTGGCTGCCTTCTACTTGCAGAGCAGAAACTTCACTGGCAGAATGAAGTAGAAACCTGCTGAACAATGTAATACATGTAAGAAATGTCTGGACAGGACATCTTAACTTGAAGGTGCATTACTAGCTCCATAGATAAATGCATTTCATGACTAATTAATGGGACATGCCAACAGCCACCAGCTGAGTTATTTCAGATGGCTGGGAAAGTGGTCTGACGATGTGTCGTTGTGTCAAAGTGGGCGATGATTCTATTCTTAGTGGAGCAAGATGTAGCCTCCAGCTTAGTCATTAGGGGAAGGGGTGTGACCGGGGAGTGAGTATAACATCGGATCATACAGTAGTTGAATTCCAGTTGATTATCTCATGCACTACTACGTCGTTGGTTCATTGTTGTTGTGTTGTACTCTCACTCGGTTTGCCTGGTTTAGGTTCGTTAATTTGTAATTTTTCTTAATTTGTAATTTTGTAGGTCTGGATGATCTCTCCAATATCTTCGGAGGCGGGACATTATATCACGTAAAGCGCCACGAACAATTATGGATGCCGTGCTATAGCAAATTAAATATATTATTAATCAAGAAGTCACCTAAAAAGCCGTACTCATCCCGCAGATATTTGTATATTATGTACATTTCTCGGCCGACTGACACGACATAAACACAGGCATATTAATGAGGCATTGTACATATACAACACCGAGTAACTGGAGTCAATAAATAGTAAACATGATATATTATGATGACACTTGGTGCAGTGCTATGTACGTCCTGGGACTGCGGTAGCTCGCTGCCGTGAACCAGCGTGACTGTCACCAACCCATGTTGCGGTTTCTGTAGCATATGTCAACTGATTGTGACTAAGCGATCTTGTTCTACTAAAGTATACAATGTATATCTATGCAACGGCCATATGTGTCAGCTTTGCCTGCCTTCCAAACATACACTTGTTTACATGTAAAAAATGAAATCATACCTGGAAACAATTGATATTTGCAATGCAGCCAGGCTAATAACACGCACCAATAAACATGACCACATCACACCAGTGTTGAAGGAGCTGCATTGGCTGCCAGTTGAGAGCCGAATCGCCTTCAAAATGTTGGTAATGACTTTTAAATGCATGAATGGATTGGCGCCGTCTTATCTGGCAGAACTTGTTAAACCACGAAAGCGTGACGGACGCCTACGCCAGAACTATGCGCCAACACTGCACCAAGGCATGACAAAGAAGTGTGTTGGTGATTCGGCATTTGGCGCAGCAGCACCTCGACTGTGGAATGAACTACCTGTGAACATTCGTGCGTCCGGGACATTACCCATATTTAGAAAGTATTTAAAGACATATCTTTTTAGTAGACATTTCAATTAATTTAAATTGTTTTAAAATGACGGACATTGCATTATAATTTCTTTTTAGTGTAATAATATTTTAATTAGTGTTTATGTTTTAGATTAATTTATAGACTTATATGTATGTTTACGTACAGAGTTTTAGAAAGGGTTTTAATTTTATATTAATATATATATAATTTGCATACCATGTTTTAGTACTATACATCTTAAAAGCAGTGTTTAATATAATTTATTTATATAATTTACATACAAAGATTTGCGAGTTAGTATGATTTATATTAATTTATATAATTTACATTTTTATTTATTAATATACATTAATTTTAGTATTTTTCTTGTGCAGCGCATCGATCCGCTATGCGGGAATTAGCGCTATATAAAAACTGTATTATTATTATTATTATATTTAGTTAATCAGCAGCTCATAATGTCTCTATTTGTTGAGCGACAATTCAGTTCTAC
>OZ024854.1:68859253-68871753 GCA_964017155.1 Oasisia sp. SBJ-2009
ATGCAGATAATTATTATAATAAATATCCACAAATGCTAAATAAGCACATTCGTCACTTCTAGCAGCAGCATATCAACAACAAGACAGGATGTAGAAACGGCAGATGCGTGCGTGCGTGCGTGCGTGCGTGCGTGCGTGCGTGCGTGTGTGTATTCATTCACGTGCGCCGTCGTTGATTAGATCGTTCTTTGATACGTTTAACGCTTCTTGTCGTGATGGCAAGAGAGTGAGACACCAGTTCATTTGCCAAGCTACGGGTCCATGAGCTCGACTTCACACAGCGACCTGACTGGGCCGTTTTTCCCGAAGATTCTGACGAAGACGAAGTCGCATCCTCGAGTCGGACACTGGCAGCAGAAGGAGCACAGCGAGAGGTCTCCTCCGGGCTTCTCGGTCTTCGTCAGTTCACACCGCAAGAAGTAGCCGTTGAAGGGGCCTCTGCCAACCGACTTCTCCATCGTGTCCACGTGAACCTGCAACAGTTCGACAACTTGTCTTTCTGTGTGACTTGCCATGACACCGGATACATCGCTACTAAATCACAACATTACGGGCACGTTTTGTGAAGTTATATCCACAAATGTTGAGGTGTCATAATATCTCTGCACTGGTTTTTGATGTATTGAAACAAGTGGCTGAATTCTAAAGAATTTACTATTTACATTATATAGGCTTATTCAGTACATAGTATGTGTTTGTTTGATATTCAATTGAACTTGATGTTTGCTTGTGTGTACTGCAAAGCTAAATCGTATGTTCGTGTATTTGCTTTTTAAGGTACAATAGTTAACTATATTAAAGTTGTATCCATTAACTATAAACTTTCGATGGTACTTTACTTGTAAGTTGCTAACATTGTGTTGAATTATCTTCACGATAGTGCTTAGAATCAAATCAAGTGTCTATCATGTGCGGTAGTCGTCATGTTTTGTATGGTTTCTTAACGAATCGTTTGTACAATCACCTGATTCTTGTCACTGCAGTCGCCGTCCTTCAAAACGAGGCGGATGCGAGCCTCGTTCTGACAACGCGAGACCTTCGCTCTGAGCTGGAAGTCAAACGGGTTGGTTGATGACGTCACCTCAGCACAGGTTTTGCGCTTTCTGTCTGTAAAGACGGCACAGTCACCGAAATCGCGAAACCCTTTAGCTATGGCAGTGAGCGCAACTAAAACATAAACAAACCGTAATATTAGACTCACTAATGGTTGACACATAACGTATGCCACAGGCACAGTTGGAGCTGGGAAGTATTCGAGATTGTTTGACATTTCAGAGTGTAAACTGACGACTGCTTAATAGTCAGTGGGCCTAATCTTCAAAAACACCATCATTGTTCAAATCGTTCTACAAGCACAATTTTTGGACCAGGGGTAGATATAACCATAACACGCCAATTTAATAACAAGCCGGGAGCAAAAAGGAAACATTTTGCATGCTCACTGAATAAATCTGGTTTCCATTGAATCAATTTAGATAATTTCTTTCCCCGATATCAATTCTTTGTCACAGTTCATGAAACATTTGCTGTTGTCTATGCAAGAGGACGTAACCTATTTTTAGAATGAAATATATTTTGAGTTTAATACTGGAATGTAAACTACACAAATACACCGTAGTGATAACAAATACCTGTTGTCATTACGCAACTGGATTCATCTTTGTATAACCGTGACAAATATATATATATATATATATATATATATATATATATATATATATATATATATATATATATATATATATATATATATATATATATATTGAAAGAATGGGACTGGGGACTGGAGCAGACAGACAGCGAAGAAAACGGACGTGTCTAAGACCATTTTTTTGTATAGCTTTACAGACGTGTCGTCATTGCAATGACGTACCTGTCCCGACACAGTCTACGGCACAGAGACACTTGTACGAGTTGACAGCGTCGAGGCACATTTCTCCATTTCTACACGGACTGCTGGCGCATTCGTTGATATCTACAACATAAATATCGTATATAATATAATTATGGAAGAATAAGTTCTTAGATACTTACATATGTAAAATTAGAAAGAAACTGTCTTCCTCCGTTTGAAACGCTTACCAAAGAGGGAAGGGGAGGGGAGGGAACGGGGCTGGATGCAGGGCATGATGGAAGCCAGATAGTAGTAATAGTGGTAATATATGGAGAAAGGAATATGGGTGAGAGAGGAGGGAGTATGAGAGGTGTTAAGGTAGAGAGGGAAGGGGGAGAGTGAGGGAGGGGCGGGCGATAGGTGTGTTAAGGAACACAGGGAGGGAGTGAGGGGATGGAGGGAGAGCGGAAGTGAGAGACGCATGTGTGTGATGTCAGAGGGAGGGCGATAAGGGATGGGGGTATGAAGGAATGGATAGACACATACGCTAGGTTATGGAGGAGTGTAACGATGCCTTAAAATAAAAAATCACTTGAGAAAATCACTTCTTGAAAATAACCGCCAAAATTATTGTTTTCAGAAAAGAGCGATCTTTCTTTAAACCAAACTGTTAAAATCAGACTACTTCAGTAAGTGATTCATCGACATCGCTAAGAGCGAAAACGAATCTTCCGTCTGACTGACAATATTCTCCACCGGAGATAGAACTCGCGCCATCCGAAGTGAGAATCTCAGCCGGACTTAACTCAGAGTTTATACATCTACTTCACTGATTAAGTAAAGTGTATACAAGAGGAATTTAATAATAACACTAATAAATACTACTAAAGCTTGTTTTGCCATTGTCACATTTATTTGCGTTTCATTTTAAATAGGGATGTTATCTAGCTCTGTGTCAAGTAGTGCCTATACACAATCAAATGAAATATGACAAATAATTGTATCATATATAGAATGTGTTCTTTAAAATGGTAACTAACAATTATTATGTTGATCTGATAAATAATATATATATATATATATATATATATATATATATATCAGATGTCCTTTAAAATTATTGATTACCTATTTCAATATAAGTATGTTCAGTTAGAAAGTAAATAACTGTATCTAAAAGGTCCTTTAAAATGAAACATTCTCTATTTAAAAATTATTATGTTAAGCTAATAAATAAGTAAATAAATAAATAAATATTATAACATGTGTAAGATGTTATTTAAAATTAAAATTATATTTAAAATTGAGTGTGTCCAAATTACATAAAATATATTTAGAATTATATTACAAATGATACAATAACTTATTCTTAAAATTATATTTATAATTATTATGTTAAGTCAAGATTTCACAATAAAGGTAGATTTGAGATAACTCCCATCGACCGAATTCGCGAGCTTTCATTAAGTGTATAAACACGGAGAACAACAGTAAAATATAGAATGGGTGGAGACTGGTGATAGAGAATAGTGCAGTGAGAGAATAGTGAGGAGAGGAAAAAGAAAAGACGAAGAAAAGACGACAGTACCCATGGCCAACCTCACCCCTGACGACACGGACAGCAAGAGGAGAACAACAAAAAGCAAGCTGTAGATAAGACACCCTAAACGTTGCATGGAACAACCTATCGCTTGGATCCAAGTATATCATCATTACTGCATAAGTGTATCACTGGCAGGAAGTGTATAAATACGGAGAAAAACAACAAACGATAGAAGCAGTTGGAGTCCGGGTATGTGAGAGAGAATGCAGTGAGAGAAAATTTAGGCGAAGAAAGAAAACACGAAGAATAAATCACAGTAACCAACCAATCACAGTGGCCAACCTCACCCCTGACGACACGGACCACAAGAGGGGAACAACAATAAGCAAACTGTAGAGAAGATGCCATCGCTTTGCGTGGAACAACCTGTCGATTGAATACAATTCCATCTTCATTACTGCAGAAGTGTATCAATGCCGTATTACTAGCGTTGATGCAACTCAGCAACAACTCAAATACAAACACAAAATGCATGCTAGATGGCGGAATACATTTAGCTAACTCACTCGAAAATATATCTCGGAATACTAGGGGTACGCATATCCCAGTTTGTGATCAATTGTTATAGACTATCGTATCATTTCAGTGCCATGTGATCAACGTTGCTACATCGCCTAATACTTACTTGTCAGGCATTTCGTTCCCGTGTAACCGGCGACACAGTCACACGTGTACGAGTTGACAGCATCAGTGCACGTCGCTCCATCATTTTCACAAGGACTGCTGGCACATTCATCGATGTCTACAACATAAATATATAAATAGTGTATATATAATATAATTGCGACAGAGTAAGACCTTAGATACATACAGATGATTGATTATTGAGGAGTGTAACGATGTCTTAACAATAACTATTAATTGAGGAAATCACTTCTTGAAACTGACCGCCAAAATTATTGCATTAAAAAAGAGCGATCTTTCATGAAACCGAACTGGTAAAATCAGACCACTTCAGTGAGCGATTCATCGACATCGCTAAGACCGAAGACGAATCTTCCGTCTGACTGACATAATTCTCCACCGGAGAATGAATCTTAGCGGGACTTAGCTCAGAGTTTCCACACCTTCTTCACTGATTAGGTAAAGGTGATCACAGAGGAATTTAATAATGATAAAATCTATTTTAAAATTATTATGTTAAGCTAATAAATAAATAAATATTATAACATGTGTAAGATGTTATTTAAAATTAAAATTAAATTTAAAATTGAATGTGTCCAAATTATATAAAATATATTTATAATTATATTACAAATGATATTATAACTTATTTAAAAAATTATATTTATAATTATTATGTTACGTCAATATCGGGAAAACGGAAGTGATGGTCATCAGCAGGAAAGGAACAAAAGTAAACACCAAAGACAGCCAAGGCACGAGCCTCAGACAGGTGAATAAATAAAAATATTTAGATGTCACCATCAGTGAAGAAGGAGGATCAGAGGAAGCAGTAAGATCAAGAGTTAGTGCAGCGTGGGGCAAGTGGAGAGACATATCCGGAGTTATCAGTGACAAGAGTATGCCAAGGGAATTAAAGATCAAGCTCTACATGACTGTCATTAGACCAGTACTTCTGTGTGGAGCAGAATGCTGGACAGTTAGAAAGAATGAGGAACAGATTCTCGAGAAAACAGAAATGAGGATGTTGAGAAGAATAAAAGCAGTAACATTGAGAGACGAGTGTGGACGTCAGAAAGGAGCTAGGTGTGAGTAGCATACAAGAGAAAGTAAGAGAAATTAGACTACGCTGGACTTAGACTACGCACCTTCTTCACTGATTAGGTAAAGGTGATCACAGAGGAATTTAATAATGATAAATCTTTTTTTGTCATTTTCAACATGCAAGAACATTTCATGTTATATAGGAACGTGATACGATAAATATATAAACTACACTGATAAATAACGATTATTATTTTGATCTAATAAATAAATAATATATATCAAATGTCCTTTAAAAGTATATATTATCTACTAAAATATACGTATGTCAAGCTAGTAAATAAATAAATATATCTAAACTGTCCTTATATAATTATAAATTATATATTGAATAGTAATAATAACAATAACTTTATTGTCCAATTCATAGAGTCGTAAAACATTTTGCATTTTGGAGGGTGCATAAAAACACAATATATAAGTCACATTGTAATGCATGTATCCAGTAAAATCAAGCATGTAAATATGTAAACTGTAGCTAATATATGTATGTATGTATATATATATATATATATATATATATATATATATATATATATATATATAACATATATTGGAATAAATAACACTATGCTAAAACAATATAACAATAATATAATAAGATAAATTAATTAATTAATAAAGATGATAAAACAACGTTGCATTAGCAGCGGTAGAGACTGTGATAAGTCCACGATTATTTTCATATACTTGATGGAGGATGGAATGAATGATTTAAGGGCTCGCTAGGTTTTTACTGTTGGCATTCTTTACCTCCTTCCAGAGGGGAGAAGGTCGTAATGGTCGTGCAAGAAGTGGGTGGGGTCAGATAAGATTTTGGTTGCCATTTGCTGTGTTCTTGTACAATTGCTCCAGACTGGTATCACGTGTACAGCATATAGCGATTTTGCACGACATGGTGTATATTCTGTTTAGTTTTTCTCTGTTTTTGACTGAGAGATTTCCCCACCAGCAAACAAGACCGAACGTCAAACACTTTTTACAAATGAATCGTGGAACACAAATAAAATGTTTCTGTCTATGTGTAAGGCATTGAGTTTTCTCAGAAAGTACAATCTTTGCTCGCCTTTCTTATATAGATTAATTGTATTATCATCCCACCTTAGTTTGTCATCGATTGTTGTACCCAGATATTTATAGGAATGCATAATTTCTATGTGTTGCCCATTAATGTTGACAGGGATGGGGTGATGTACACTTGATCGGAAGTCTATTACAAGTTCCTTGGTTTTGTTTATCTTTATCTCAAGGCAGTTAGCCTCACACCATGACACAAAGTGATCTATGTCACTTTTATAATCAGTTTCGTCGTCAGACAGCAGAATGACAAGAGCAGTGTCTTCTGCATACGTGAAGTAGTGATAATTGTGTCAAGCAAATAAATGAATAAATATAATAATATTATACTATGCCTCAAATTTCATTTAAATTAAGTTATATTTAAAATTGAATGCATCCAAATTAAATTAAAATATGATATCAAGATTATATTAAAAATTGTATTTAAAATTATACAAAGAATAATATTAATGTGTTTTTTAGTTATTATGTTAAAGTAAGATTTCCAAATAAAGAAGATTTGAGATGGTGAATGGTCTTTATCATTCTACAATAGTACTCCCATCGACCGAATTCACGAGCTTCCAAGAACACGGCGAACAACAGCAAAAGATAGAAGGAGTTGGAGATTGGTGATAGAGAACGCAGTGAGAGAAAAGTGAGGAGAGGAAAGAAAAGATGAAGAAATGATGAAGGTACCTATGGCCAACCTCATCCCTGATGACAGGGACAACAAGAGGGGAACAACAATAAGCAAACTGTAGAGTAGATACCGTAAAGGTTACGTGGAACAACCTGTCGCTTGGATCCAATTATATATTCATTAGCAATAACAGTGGCAATATGTACGGAAAGGACTGTGTGTGAGAGAGGAGGGAAGATGAGAGGAGATCAAGTAGAGAGGGAAGGGGTAGTGAGGGTGGACGGGCGAAGGAAGACAAACGAGGAGAGTGAAAGAGCATAAGGAGGATGAGAGGGGATGGAGGGTCAGAGGGAGTAAGGGATGATTGTGTGATATGAGAGGGAGGGCGATAAGGGAAGGGGGTTTGAGGGAAAGGACAAAACACATATGATACATTATGAAGGAGCGTAATGACGCCTTAAAAGTACATATCAATTTAGAAAATCATGAGAGATGTTTTCTAACTGCATCAACAAGACGTCGGAATGTTTAACTAAACCAGCTGCAGTAGCATTGGAATCACAATGCAACACGAAAAGGTAAAACTTCTGAATATGCTTACATTGATTCATGTTTAATTATGTTAGGATATGTGGTACAATGGTGCGAATTTGTGTTGCATCAAACTTTCGGATCCAGCGTTTTGTTCAAGCTTACCTAAGCAATAATACGAATAATTTATTATGATAGCTAGCATCAGGGAAAAAACATTGTTCACATGTTGGTTTTAATTACACAAGTTTGCAAACAAATTATGCTTGAATATACAAGAATGTGCCTACGCTTCCCACGTGTGTCAGTCTTTACGCCAGTTTGTCGGTCCTTGTTGACATGCGGCCATAAACATGATGGGTTCGAATTTGTTCGTGTTATTCGAATAATGTTAAACTAAATAGTAAAACTCTACATAAATAGACATATTTTAATAACCATAATACAGCAAGTATTTCGCGAAACCCCGACAACATTCGACCCTTTCTCTGTTATTACAATTTCACTATTAATTCCAGGTGGCGTCGGTCTGTGTTTATTACTCAACCGTCACAATTCAGTGTTCGTTTTCATTACATGTTTCCTGTCATCTCGTCTACTTAAGATGACGTCATTCTGTTCGTGCAACACAGAGTTGGTCTGGAGACATGTTAGTGTTTAATGTTGCAAAAGAAAACGCCATATTGCACAACATCTCGACACACCTTTGGCTGGTACAACCACACGGATGGCCGTTACAAAGGCAGTCATACCCGCCATGAAGAAGTGTTGGCAAATGTTTGCACGGCTTTGCTAGATGACAAACAGAACAACATATGATAGGCTATTTTAAAGGTTTTACTGCATAGTTTGTTAATCTGTGTATGTGTTCATTAAAATCGATTGTCGGCAAATCGATGTTCGATCAATCTTGTAGCGATAGCCGGATGTTTTAAACATTTTACCCATGTATTCTTCGTGGATTAATGTGTTCATTAAAATCGATTGTCGGCAAATCGATGTTCGATCAATCTTGTAGCGATAGCCGGATGTTCTAAACATTTTACCCATATATTCTTCGTGGATTAATACTTTTCAGCCGCCATGACTGTGGATGACAATGATATCAAACAGCAATTAGGATACTTCAAAGAACAAATATAGTGGCAATAGAGATGTCAATAGAACATAGTGAGTGGTATGAATTTTGAACTACGACGTTCCTAACCGCGCATGCGTCGAATTATGGTGGCCATGGGAATGCACTGGGGTAGTCGCATTCGGTGATTTTAGTGCGCGAAGTGGTTGTTTAAGGAATAACTTAAACAAGAGCGTAGACAGTGTTGAGACAATAGGGAGGGAGAGATGGGTCGAGCAATGTGGATGGATAAGTGGGGATAAAATGAGAAGTACAGGTTTGAAAGCCAGTGGAAGTTCACTAAACTATGTGTGACATGGTTACCGCTCGTGCGAATAATGGGGTTTGCACAGATTGTGTCGTGTAGTCCTGGTCTGTACAGCGACGAATGTGTTAAACACTGGACATATTCGAATGACATATTGCAGTTGAAGATAAGTGCGGGGTTTGTAAGATGACGACTATATATTTTGATGGCGGGGCTGAAAGTGTTAATTTCCAATATTTAGAGAATAGTTAAGAAGTGTGTTATGGTGGGGCTCAAGGTAAAAATATTCCCTATATCTAAAAAAGGAAAGTCGTCAACAAGTCAACACTGAAATCAGTCGTGGGCGACGAAGACGTCAGTGACACCGGAACTGAGAGCGCAACCCAACGACGCATGCACCGATTCCTCTGCGTGTAGGATTGGTGCTTCTTGTCCAGGCCCTGCAGTCTCGTCTCTTCTAGTCCAGGCCCTACAGTCTCGTCTCTTCTAGTCGAGGCCCTTCAGTTTCGTCTCTTCTAGTCCCGGCCCTGCAGTCTCGTCTCTTGTATTCTAGGCCCTGCAGTCTTTTTTCTTCTAGTCCAGGTCCTGCAGTCTCGTCTCTTCTAGTCGAGGTCCTTCAGTTTCGTCTCTTCTAGTCCCGGCCCTGCAGTCTCGTCTCTTGTAGTCTAGGCCCTGCAGTCTCGTCTCTTCTAGTCCAGGCCCTGCAGTCTTTTCTCTTCTAGTCCCGGCCCTGCAGTCACGTCTCTTGTAGTCTAGGCCCTGCAGTCTTTTCTCTTCTAGTCCAGGCCCTGCAGTCTTTTCTCTTCTAGTCCAGGTCCTGCAGTCTCGTCTCTTCTAGTCGAGGCCCTTCAGTTTCGTCTCTTGTAGTCTAGGCCCTGCAGTCTTTTCTCTTCTAGTCCAGGTCCTGCAGTCTCGTCTCTTGTAGTCTAGGCCCTGCAGTCTTTTCTCTTCTAGTCCAGGTCCTGCAGTCTCGTCTCTTCTAGTTCAGGCCCTGCAGTTTGGTCTCTTCTAGTCCAGGCCCAGCAGTCTCGTCTCTTCTAGTTCAGGCCCTGCAGTCTCGTCTCTTCTAGTTCAGGCCCTGCAGTCTGGTCTCTTCACGTACAGGCCCTGCAGTCAGGTTTGTACTAGTCCAGGCCCTGCAGTATCGTCTCTTCACGTACAGGCCCTGCAGTCAGGTATGTACTAGTCCAGGCCCTGCAGTATCGTCTCTTGACGTACAGGCCCTGCAGTCAGGTCTGTACTGGTCCAGGTCCTGCAGTATCGTCTCTTCTAGTCCAGGCCGAGCAGTCTCGTATCTTCTAGTCCAGGCCCTGCAGTCTCTTCTCTTCTAGTCCAGACCCTGCAGTGTCGTCTCTTGTAGTCCAGGCCCTGCAGTCTCGTCTCTTGTAGTCCAGGCCCTGCAGTCTCGCCTCTTCTAGTCCAGGCTCTGCAGTCTCGTCTCTTCTAGTCCAGGCACTGTAGTCTCTTCTCTTCTAGTCCAGACCCTGCAGTGTCGTCTCTTCTAGTCCAGGACCTGCAGTCTCGTCTCTTCTAGTCCAGGCCCTGCAGTCTCGTCTCTTGTATTCTAGGCCCTGCAGTCTTTTCTCTTCTAGTCCAGGTCCTGCAGTCTTTTCTCTTCTAGTCCCGGCCCTGCAGTCTCGTCTCTTGTATTCTAGGCCCTGCAGTCTCGTCTCTTCTAGTCCAGGCCCTGCAGTCTTTTCTCTTCTAGTCCAGGTCCTGCAGTCTCGTCTCTTCTAGTCGAGGTCCTTCAGTTTCGTCTCTTCTAGTCCCGGCCCTGCAGTCTCGTCTCTTGTAGTCTAGGCCCTGCAGTCTCGTCTCTTCTAGTCCAGGCCCTGCAGTCTTTTCTCTTCTAGTCCCGGCCCTGCAGTCACGTCTCTTGTAGTCTAGGCCCTGCAGTCTTTTCTCTTCTAGTCCAGGCCCTGCAGTCTTTTCTCTTCTAGTCCAGGTCCTGCAGTCTCGTCTCTTCTAGTCGAGGCCCTTCAGTTTCGTCTATGGTAGTCTAGGCCCTGCAGTCTTTTCTCTTCTAGTCCAGGTCCTGCAGTCTCGTCTCTTGTAGTCTAGGCCCTGCAGTCTTTTCTCTTCTAGTCCAGGTCCTGCAGACTCGTCTCTTCTAGTTCAGGCCCTGCAGTTTGGTCTCTTCTAGTCCAGGCCCAGCAGTCTCGTCTCTTCTAGTTCAGGCCCTGCAGTCTCGTCTCTTCTAGTTCAGGTCCTGCAGTCTGGTCTCTTCACGTACAGGCCCAGCAGTCAGGTCTGTACTAGTCCAGGCCCTGCAGTATCGTCTCTTCACGTACAGGCCCTGCAGTCAGGTATGTACTAGTCCAGGCCCTGCAGTATCGTCTCTTGACGTACAGGCCCTGCAGTCAGGTCTGTACTGGTCCAGGTCCTGCAGTATCGTCTCTTCTAGTCCAGGCCGAGCAGTCTCGTATCTTCTAGTCCAGGCCCTGCAGTCTCTTCTCTTCTAGTCCAGACCCTGCAGTGTCGTCTCTTGTAGTCCAGGCCCTGCAGTCTCGTCTCTTGTAGTCCAGGCCCTGCAGTCTCGCCTCTTCTAGTCCAGGCTCTGCAGTCTCGTCTCTTCTAGTCCAGGCCCTGTAGTCTCTTCTCTTCTAGTCCAGACCCTGCAGTGTCGTCTCTTCTAGTCCAGGACCTGCAGTCTCGTCTCTTCTAGTCCAGGCCCTGCAGTCTCGTCTCTTCTAGTCCAGGCCCTGTAGTCTCTTCTCTTCTAGTCCAGACCCTGCAGTGTCGTCTCTTCTAGTCCACGCCCTGCAGTCTCGTCTCTTCTAGTCCAGGCCCTGCAGACTCGTCTCTTCTAGTCAAGGCCCTGCAGTCTCGTCTCTTCTAGTCCCGGCCCTGTAGTCTCTTCTCTTCTAGTCCAGACCCTGCAGTGTCGTCTCTTCTAGTCCAGACCCTGCAGTCTCGTCTCTTCTAGTCCAGGTCCTGCAGTCTCGTCTCTTCTAGTCCAGGCCCTGCAGACTCGTCTCTTCTAGTCAAGGCCCTGCAGTCTCGTCTCTTCTAGTCCAGGCCATGTAGTCTCTTCTCTTCTAGTCCAGACCCTGCAGTGTCGTCTCTTCTAGTCCAGACCCTGCAGTCTCGTCTCTTCTAGTCCAGGTCCTGCAGTCTCGTCTCTTCTAGTCCAGGCCCTGCAGTCTCGTCTCTTGTAGTCCAGGCCCTGCAGTCTCGTCTCTTGTAGTCCAGGCCCTGCAGTCTCGTCTTTTGTAGTCCAGGCCCTGCAGTCTCGTCTCTTGTAGTCCAGGCCCTGCAGTCTCGTCTCTTGTAGTCCAGGCCCTGCAGTCTCGTCTCTTCTAGTCCAGGCCCTGCAGTCTCGTCTCGTCGACGGCTCGGGTGCCCTGTGGCGGGCCGCTCAGCCAAGCTCGGGGAAGTCGCAAGTAGCGCCTGACTGGATTGCCTGTGGTTTTATGTGCCGGATGCCGTCTCGGAGAAGATGATCATCATTTGTTGTCGCGAATTGTACATTCGGACCACGTGATCAATCCATCGTAGCTTAATTATCTTGATGAGTGACTCGATAGCAGATGTTTTGGAAAGTCTGAGCACTTTATTGATGGGATCCGACTGTTTCCGTGTCCATGATCATTCGGATACAAGATAGATGGAGGTGGTCAAACACCTTCAGCCGTCTTCTGTACAGCGTCCATGTGTCGCAACCAACAGCAATGTGGGCTACTCAATAGCTCTATATACAGCCAGTTTTGTGTTCAT
>OZ024854.1:68874253-68914253 GCA_964017155.1 Oasisia sp. SBJ-2009
TCTGTCCCTGCCTATATTTGCACTGGTTTTGCATGTCCCTTGATGTGTCATTCTCTGTAAGAGTCTGTCCCCGTCTGTGTCTGGACAGATACCTTATGTGTCTGTCTCCGTCTGTGTCTGTCTCCGTCTGTGTCTGTCTCCGTCTGTGTCTGTCTCCGTCTCCGTCTGTGTCTTTCTCCGTGTGTGTCTGTCTCCGCCTGTGTCTGTCTCCGTCTCTGTCTGTCTCCGTCTGTGTCTGTCTCCGTCTCCGTCTCCGTCTCTGTCTGTCTCCGTCTGTGTCTGTCTCCGCCTGTGTCTGTCTCCGTCTGTGTCTGTCACCGTATGTGTCTGTATCCGCCTGTGTCTGTCTCCGCCTGTGTCTGTCTCCGTCTGTGTCTGTCACCGTCTGTGTCTGTATCCGCCTGTGTCGGTCTCCGTCTGTGTCCGTCTCCGCCTGTGTCTGTTTCCGTCTGTGTTGTCTCCGTCTGTGTCTGTCTCCGTCCGTGTCTGTCTCCGCCTGTGTCTGTCTCCGTCTGTGTCTGACTCCGTCTGTGTCTCTCTCCGTCTGTGTCTGTCTCCGTCTGTGTCTGTCTCCGTCTGTGTCTGCCTCCGTCTGTGTCTGTCTCCGTCTGTGTCTGTCTCCGCCTGTGTCTGTGTATGTCTCCGTCTGTGTCTGTGTATGTCTCCGTCTGTGTCTGTCTCCGTCTGTGTCTGTCTCCGTCTGTGTCTGTCTCCGTCTCCGTCTCCGTCTGTGTCTGTCTCCGTCTGCGTCTGTCTCCGTCTGTGTCTGTCTCCGTCTGCTTCTGTCTCCGCCTGTGTTTGTATCAGTCTGTGTCTGTTTCCGCCTGCGTCTGTCTCTGTCTGCGTCTGTCTCCGCCTGCGTCTGTCTCCGCCTGCGTCTGTCTCCGTCTGCGTCTGTCTCCGTGTGTGTCTGTCTCCATCTGTGTCTCTCTCCGCCTGTGTCTGTCTCCGCCTGCGTCTGTCTCCGTCTGTGTCTGTCTCCATCTGTGTCTGTCTCCGTCTGTGTCTGTCTCCGTCTTTGTCTGTCTCCGTCTGTGTCTGTCTCCATCTGTGTCTCTCTCCGTCTGTGTTTGTCTCCGTCTGTGTTTGTCTCCGTCTGTGTCTGTCTCCGTCTGTGTCTGTCTCTTCCTGTGTCTGTCTCCGTCTGTGTCTGTCTCCGTCTGTGTCTGTCTCCGTCTCTGTCTGTCTCCGTCTGTATCTGGCTCCGCCTGTTTCTGTCTCCGCCTGTGTCTGTTTCAGTCTGTGTCTGTCTCCGCCTGTGTCTTTCTCCGCCTGTCTCCGTCTCCGTCTGTGTCTGTCTCCGCCTGTGTCTGTCTCCGTCTGTGTCTGTCTCCGTCTGTGTCTGTCTCCGCCTGTGTCTGTCTCCGTCTGTGTCTGTCTCCGTCTGTGTCTGTCTCCGTCTGTGTCTGTCTCTTCCTGTGTCTGTCTCCGTCTGTGTCTGTCTCCGTCTGTGTCTGTCTCCGTCTGTGTCTGTCCCCTAATGTGCCTTTCCTGATTCTGTCTGTCCTCGCCAATGCCTTTCCACACATGTGTCTCTCTCCTACTGTATAAATCCCTGCATGTATCAGTTTCTGCGTCTTTATTCCCCGTGGGGCTGTTCCCGCATGTGCCGGACCCTGCATATATCTGTCCCCGCTCGTCTCTGCCCCTTCTGTGTCAGTCCCGCCTGTGCCAGCCAACGCATTTCTTTTTCTGATTGGGTAATATGTTGGTAATAATGTTGGCACTACATCACTTTTTAATGAAACACTTTGGCACCAGTTGTACTATATTATAATAGTAACTTTAATTTGAAGTTCGCTCATTTCTCATTTTACTAGATACATTCAATTAAATTTGATTCGTGGGGAAGCAAAATTGCGTGAAACTGTAATTTTTTCAATAAACGTATTTGGTACTACGTATGAGTTTGACATTTTCATTTATTTAATTTAGACAAAGTTGTTTGCTTGGTGGAAAAGAAATGCGAGGACATGGTGTTATATGGATTCAAACAATAATTTATTTCATTTCAAACAGCAATTTCACCACTCACCCACCTGGATTCTTTGCGAGGCGGCTAGTTTGAACCAGTCGTCTTCAACATGGCCTCCGATCTATACTGGCATCACCACAACATTCGACAGCAATTTATGTTATTGGTTTATTAAATAATATATGTTAACATAAGTGTGAACACAACACTTACTGTCACATCTCAAGTCTATCGGCGGCTCCCACTCGCCAGACGCGCCGCACACGTGTTCCTCAGTCCCTGTTGCCGCATAGCCGTCTCGACAAAGCGTGTCGCAAGAATATCCCGTTGGCCTATCGGAGTCTTCGCATATCCTTGGATAGCTGTAGCCATGGGCGATTCGTATGTTCTTACATTCACCTGCATTAAAATGAGTATACAATAGGTAATGTACTTGCAATAGAACATTTTGCTAAATAGGGCCTACAAACAGCGTTGCTCTCGATGTCGATAACATTATGGTTTCATTAATTATATCTCTACTGCGTTTTTACAGCAAGCATATACAATATATTTAGTGTTCATTACGTTTAGCACACATCCACATCACCACACACTTTTTCACTTCAAACAAACACTTCCAAATAAACATTTTATAAAGGACCATAATTTATTACTTTTCACCATGAAATTATGGGGGCTCCTATGATAGCGATATTATTGTCTTATTGGCTACCTACTCCAAATTGTAAAAGTTATATGTATATGATTATGGGTTTTTATTTGGTACAACAATAATTACTATATGTACGCATGTTTGTATGTATTGTTGGTATATTGTACAGACTAATATAGTACGTGAACATGAAAACATATGTGTGTGTATGGTTGTATAAGTATATTTATTAAATTGATGTACTTGTAAAGTTACAATATATCTTGTGTTCAGTAACTATTATGTTTATGGTTACGGTTACGGTTACGGTTACGGTTACGGCTACGGCTACGGCTACGGCTACGGCTACGGCTACGGCTACGGCTACGGCTACGGCTACGGCTACGGCTACGGCTACGGCTACGGCTACGGCTACGGCTACGGCTACGGCTACGGCTACGGCTACGGCTACGGCTACGGCTACGGCTACGGCTACGGCTACGGCTACGGCTACGGCTACGGCTACGGCTACGGCTACGGCTACGGCTACGGCTACGGCTACGGCTACGGCTACGGCTACGGTTACGGTTACGCAGATGAGTTCGCGTTACATCAATGGTGTTATAAAAATATGTTGTATAAAAACATTTATTGGACATCTGATATATCACTACAAACGTGAATAGTTTATAGGCATGAATAGTAATGTATGTGCTTAGCAAGGGACGGAAGAGTGGAACTGAGGAATTCCTCCGGAGGAAGGTCAAAGGTCAAGAACAAAAGATAGGCGGAAAGCCAAAGGTCAAAATCATTGCTTTGATTATATTATATGTATTGTACTTTTCATATTTTTTTATTATATTTTATGTATATGTATATATATATATATATATATATATATATATATATATATATATATATATATATATATATATATATGGACGACGTCTTGTCTGAAATAAACATTATTAATTAAAGGTCAAGTGGTGCCCCCTAGCGGGTAGTTAAACGATGATGGTCAAATGTCAAGGTCAAAGTCAACGGTCAAAGGTCTCATGTCAACGTCAAAGGTCAAGTGCCCCCTCGCGGATAGGTGACGAGCTACAAACTACGGCAAAGAACAAGTGGAACCATCTGACGGATATGTCTTCAGCTAATACCCAAAAATAAGTGTCTTATTTTTTAAACTACTTTTAAAAATAGTCAAGAGGTCAAGAGGCGATTCTGGCGAGAGCGGCGACCATGTCCAGAATCTAGGTTACACAGGTAACGTTCTCCATGTAGGCAACTTAGCGTATGTTCGCGTGTGTTCGCATGTGTCCATAACTGTTCGCCTGTGTTCGCGTGTGTTCGCGTGTGTCTGTATGTGTTCGCATGTGTTCACAAGGGTTCCTAAGCGTTCGCGGGGTCCGTGTGTGTATCTGTGTGTATGTGTGTGTGTCACGTTTTCCGTGTAGGGATCATACATATGTCGTGCGTACGCATATGTGTTGCCTAGTATGTAGGTCACATAGCACTTCTTCCAATGAAAAATTGTAGTTCACGCGTCGCTACCATATCCAGTATCTAGGTTACGTAGGTCACGTTCTCCACGTAGGCCACTTACACATGTCATGTATATGCATGTGTGTTGTCCAGTAAGTAGGTCACATAGCACTTCCTCCAATACAAAATTGTAGGTCACGCGTCGCTACCATATCCAGTATCTAGGTTACGTAGGTCACGTTCTCCACGTAGGCAACTTACATATGTCGGGCGTGCGAATGCGTGTTCGTGTTGTGTCGTGTCCGGGTGTGTCTGCATGTGTCCACGTGTGTCCGCGTCTGTCCAGTGTGTCCGAATGTGTCCAAGTATGCCCGCGTGTGTTCGCGTGTGTTCGCGTGTATCCATGTGTGACTGCGTGTGTCCGCGTGTGTTCGTGTGTGTCCACGTGTATCCGCGTGTGACCGCATGTGTCTATAAGTATTCGCGTGTGATTGCGTGTGTCCGAAAGTGTTCGCGTGTGTGCGCGTGTGTCCTTAAGTGTTCGCATGTGTCCACACGTGTTCGTAAGTGTTCGCGTGTGTCAGTAGGTGTTGGCGTGTGTCCGTGTGTGTGTCCGTGTGTGTGTGTGTCACGTTCTCTACGTATGGAACTTACACATGTCGTGTGTACATATGTGTGTTGTCCAGTATGTAGGTCACATAGCACTTCCTCCAATACAAAATTGTAGTTCACACGTCGCTGCCATGTCCAGAATCTAGGTTACACAGGTCTCATTCTCCACGTAGGCAACTTACATATGTCATGCGTGAGCTTGCGTTTTGTCACATAGCACTTACTCCAATACAAAGTTGTAGTTAATGCGTCGATACAATGTCCTGTATCTACGTTAAACAGGTCACGTTCTCCACGTAGGCAACTAACATATGTCGGGCGTGCGCATGCGTGTGCGTGTTATGTCCGCATGTGTCTGCAAGTGTCCGCGTGTGTCCAATGTGTCCGCGTGTGTCCGCGTGTGTCCGCGTGTGTCCGCGTGTGTCCGCGTGTGTCCGCGTGTGTTCGCGTGTGTCCCCGTGTGACCGCGTGTGTCCTTAAGCTTTCGCGTGTGACTGCGTGTGTCTGTAAGTATTTGCGTGTGTTCGCGTGTGTCCCTGAGTGTTCGTGTGTTCATATGTGTTCGTATGTTACCATATGTGTTCGCGTATGTTCGCGTGTGCCCGTAAGTGTTCGCGAGTGTTCCTGTGTGTTCGCGTGTGCCCATAAGTGTTCGCGTGTGACTGCGTGTGTCCGTATGTGCTCGCGTGTGTTCGTATGTGTCCGTAAGTGTTCGCGTGTGTTCGCGAAAGTCCGTAAATGTTCGCGTGTGTTCGTATGTGTTTTTCACCGCGATGACTTTCGACTTGCCAACTTGGTACCATTTCATAACTTTTCATCGTTTCACCGCCATGACTTTGTCAATTTAACGTATTTTTTTGTGTTGCGATAACTTTGTCAAGTTTTTCATATTTTACTAAGTCGGTGTGCCAACTTTGTACCATTTCACAACTTTTCAGCGTTTCACCGCGATAACTTTATCAATTTGACGTATTTTTGACGTGTTCACATGGCATCACTTTGTCAAGTTTTTCATATTTTACTCAGTCGGTGCGCCAACTTTGCACCATTTCACAACTTTTCACCGTTTCATCGTTTTCTATTTTTCGGATTTACATGCGATAACTGTGTCAAGTTTTTCATTTTAACTAATTCGGTGTGCTAACCTCGTTCCATTTCGTAACGTTTCAACGTTTCATAGCGTTAGACAGGTGGTGTTTTCACAAATTGTCCCGGGACAAAAAACAGCAATTTTTGATCAGTTTACCCCAACTTTTTTCTATGTCAAACCTAGCTAACCTAAACAAATTATGTGTCTAACCCTAGTTAGTCGTTGTTGTGTCCGCTAGATGGCGCTGGCGTCTAATGTAGTTTTAGGATTATCCGCTAGATGAGTCTAGCGCCGTGAGGTCGCAACCGAATATTTTGTCGCAATCCAACATTTTTGTAGATTTGGTTGGGAATTTACGATAATGACTTAGTAAAATACGAATACTTGACATAATTATCACCTCAAAACGTTACGTTATGTTACGGCTGTGAACGAGGCCACCATTTTCCCGGAAGTTGTGTTTTACAAGTGAGAGGAATCATCCTCTTTATGGAAGTTATGTTTATGCACATGACCGGAAGCTTCATTTGTTTACGCAATTTACGTTTTACACGTGATAGGAGCCCCATTTTTGTAGAAGTTATGATACGAATATGGTCTGAAGTGGAAAGATTACTCTTTCTATCTCTTGAACTCGCAAAATGTTATGAAATTACCATGTTGACTTAACAAAATACGAATATTTGCCAAGTTTATGGCCTCGAAACACAAAAAAGGTATCTCATGACTGTGACCGAAGCCGCCATTTTACAAGAAATTCTGTTACGGAAGTAGTCGAAGCCATCGTTTTCTATGTCAAACCCTAACTAGTGGCTGTTTTGAGCTAGCGTTTAACGTAGTGTCAGATGTATCCGCTAGATGGCACCAGTTTGTAAAGAAGTGCTGCCACAATCCAAGATTTTCCACATTTCTTTAGATTTGATAAGGAAAATGGTGTGAGTCGTAAGAAAAAACCACCAAGATTCTCGCTTTGTGATAGAAAGTGACAAAGTTTTCCCACCGCAGAATATGAATGTACCAAGATGACGAAAAAAAAACGTCAAAGTGGTAAAGTCATCGCTGAGAAAAGTTGTGAAATGGTACAAAGTTGGCACACCGATTTAGTAAAATATGAAAAACTTGACAAAGTTATCGCGTCGAAACAGAAGAATATGCCATTTTACTACAAGTTACAAGAATACCTTAGTTAAATTTGTTAAAACACCAACTGTCTAACGGAATGAAACGGTGAAACGTTACGAAATGGAATGAGGTTAGCACACCGACTTAGTAAAATATGAAAAACTTGACAAAGTTATAGCGTTGAAACAGGAAAATATTCCATTTTACTACAAGCAATGAAACGTTACGAAATGGAACGTGGTTAGTAAATATGAAAAACTTGACAAAGTTATCGCAAGTAAGCACTAAAAATACGTCAAATTGACAACGTCATCGCGGTGAAACGATGGTGAAAAGTTGTGAAATTGTACAAAGTTGGCACACCGACTTACGGTCACATACGAACACATACGAACACACGAGAACACTTACGGACACATACAAACACACGCCAGCACTTACGGACACACGCAGTCACACGCGAAAACTTACGGGCACAAGCGAACACACAGGAACACACGCGAACACTTACTGGCACATGTGGATATACGCGAACACTTACGGTACCATACGAACACGTATGAACACACGCGAAGAGTTACGGACACACGCGAACACGCGCGAATACTTACAGACACACGCAGTCACACGCGAATACTTATGGACACACGCGGTCACACGGGGACACACGCGAACACACGCGGTTACACGCGTACACACACACGAACACACGCGGTCACACGTGGATACACGCGAACACACGCGGGCACACGTGGACACACTTGATACACGTGGATACACGCGGACACATGCAGACACGACACGACACGCACACGCATGCGCACGCCTGACATATGTAAGTTGCCGACGTGGAGAACGTGACCAGTGTAACCTAGATTCTGGACATGGTAGCGACTCGTGAAATACAATTTTGTATTGGGGGAAGTACTATAGACCTACATAGTGGACAACACACCTGCGTACACACGACATGTGTAAGTTCCCTACGTGGTGAACGTGACCAGTGTAACTTACATACCGGACATGGTAGCGATGCGTTAACTACAATTTTGTATTGGAGGAAGAAATTCTATGTGACCTACATACTGGACAACACGCATGCGCAGGCATGACATATGTAAGTTGCCTACGTGGAGAACGTGACCTGTGTAACCTAGATATTGGACATGGTAGCGACGCGTGAACTTCAGTTTTGTATTGGAGGAAGTGCTATGTGATCTACATACTGGACAACACGCATGCGCACGCACGACATATGTATGTTGCCTACGTGGTGAACGTGACATGTGTAACCTAGATTCTGGACATGGTAGCGACTCGTAAACTACAATTTTGTAGTGGCTGAAGTTTTATGTGACCTACATACTGGAAAACACGCATGCGCATTGCCTGACATTTGTAAGTTGCCTACGTGGAGAACTTGACCTACATACTAGACATGGTCTCCGCTCTCGCCAGGATTGCCTCTTGACCTCTTGACTATTTTTAAAAGTAGTTTAAACATAAGACAAACGTATTATGGGGCATAATCCGTTAGGTGGTTCCACTTGTTCTTTGACCTAGTTTGTAGTTCGTCACCTATCCGCGAGGGGTGCACTTTACCCTTGATCTTGACATGTGACCTTTTTTGACCTTTTGGTCTATCTTTTAACCTTGACCTTTGACCTTCCTCCGGAGGAATTCCTCAGCCCCACTCCTCCGTCCCTTGCTAGGCACATACATTACTTCTGGCACGCGTCCAAATCTTGTAATTTACATTTATTTTAATATAATACTTCCGAAATTAATTACTGCCAGTGTCATGTCAAAAACAAATCTTATCTTGTACATGTTTAATTGAGGCCGTGCAAGTGCTAACACATAGGAACAGACCCACAATCGTGTCTCTCGCAAGTGCAACCACACCACACCATAGTATGCCTACTATGGTGTGTACAACCCCGGCTATGTCCCTGACTGTGGGTAGATGTCCAGCAGTCTATGCCCCGTACGGCCATGTACCCCGGCTGTCGCGCTTCCATGCAGTGCCTGCATATGGTCGGCCATCAACCGAGCATCGATGTCGGTCGGCTGTCCGCTAGCTCCCGTTGGTAGCCCGTCCGCTGTGCTCGCCTGTCCGTCCGCTCCGGTCGTCAGGATGCCCAATGCAATCGCCTGTCCGTCTGTTCCGATTGCCAGCACGCCCGCTCCGCCTTCGTTCCGACGTCCACCCGATCCGGTCGTGTGCCGTCCGCTGCGTTAGTGCGCGCCGTCCCGTCTCCGCACGTGGCTGCGGTATCAGCGGCCATGTTACATTGCGCCGTTGTTTCGTGCGATCGTTGCAACGGCCGTATCGCGGAAAGCAACAGCTTTTGTTGGCCGCATGGAATCTACGTTTGCGCCAAATCGTCGCCGTCCAGTTAGGCCAGCGCCTCTATCGAGGTAAACCATCTTTAGCAAGTAGGTCTACCCTGTTCATCGTTACCTTCTGCCCGGAGACCCATTTTCGAAGTTCTGCATTGCCTGCCTCAGCGTCCATCAAGTTGGAAGGGTTAATACGTGGCGGTGCCGCTGTGGTGGTCCCAGTTTCGACCCAGTCCAGGATTCGACTAAACGCATATCACGCATGCGCGCGCATGCGCAGTGACCGCCTTTAGCTGTTTTTGACGCGCTGTGACGTAGTGGCAACCGCATACGTCATGCCCGGGCCGAGATTCGACTAAACGACATTGCGCATGCGCAATGTACGTCAGAGCCCGTTATGACGCAAGCTTGTTGCAACGACCCTTCCCAAAGGGCAGAGGCTATTCACACAGATGCTCAGCGCATACTACACAAAACAGAACAATCTTTCATAGTATATCAGTGTGCTATATCTGTAATTCCATGATCGTTGTTCATAAAAAATATTTATAACATTCTTTGGAGTGATGTACTTATACGAATATAAAACAGTAAGCATGCAGATGTTGCAATATATGCTTGCTCTCTAAAACCGTGTAACGGGCCGAGATTCGACTAAACGGACATAGCGCATGCGCAATGTACGTCAGAGCCCGTCTTGATCCGAGTTTGCGTTGGTGACAACCCAGCCAGCAGTCACTCCGTTTAATTATATCTATATTGTAATTGTTCCACGAGAAGTGTGTACATTTTCTTTAACAATTGAGGACGAATATACTGAGTATATGACTTGCTTAAAAGAATTTCTACTTCACGGAACGCATCGTCGTGGAATCGGCAGACGCCTGAGACGCGGTCGGCAAGGCGTCGAGGGCTCAAAACTATGAGGTAGACGGTAAGTAAATACATGTTTCAGTCATATTAGCCTAATTTTGCCAGCATAGCCTAAGTAGTAATTCAGTAGATAATGGAGTACAACTAAATTTGTTTTTATGTTGTCCCATTAAATGTAATTGAACTTGGAATTAAAAATTACGTGCAATGACACTTCCAAGTTCCCGAAGCGGCGAAGGGCAGAGGCTATTTACACAGATGCTGAGCACATACTTGTAGAACTAATATTCGCTATTCCTTGGCTAAACCACTTTATTGCTACTACAAAAAAACAGAACCATCTTTCACAGTGTATCAGTGTGCTAAATCTTAAATTCCATGATTGTTGTTAAAAAAAAATCGTTGCAGTGATGTACTTACAGTAATATAAACCAGTATAAATGCAGATGTTGCAAAATATGCTTGCTCTCTAAAATCGTGTAGCTTGTCTACACTGTGTAATGTAATGTATTTATATACCTACCTTGGTGACAATTTTATTGTCGAAACATATACTTTCCAGTTTACCACTTTAAACTTATTTGCATAACTTAGTCATACTCATAACGTTAGTGAATGTATGTGACAGCTGACAGGGACTATTACATTTTGTTCATCACAAGGTTGCAGTACACAGTGGTTATGTGAGATGCTGTTATATATGTCTCTGTTGCTTTGAAAGTTTGATGCGACTTGAGCAAGACACCTTAAGGCTTATACTGGTGAGTGTCACAAATTATTACCCCAAAATTGTGTTCTTGCTATCATCGTACTATGATATGTCGTACAAAGGAATTGGGTATCACTGGATAGTGTCAACATTCTCACAACTAGTGTTAGTTAATATTTAGTATTATGACAAGTTTTATTGTCACTCTCAGCTCACGGATATAGGTATGACTTTATCTGTAACCATTAATTAATTGTAGTTTGTTAAGTATTCACAATGTACCATGTCAGCATAATATTACATTGACATTGTATAAGTTGGTAACTTAGGGTTAACAAACTGTGACAAAGTATGAACTGGATGTATTCACTATCTAGTGCATGCCCCACTGGAGCCAGACAAAATAATATTAATGATCACCTGACCTGCTGGGTTTCACTAGGGTTAATAGAAAACACATATGTCCAATATAGGGTAGTAATAGAGATGCACAGCCATGTTAATGACATAGATATACAGTGCCAAGAGGGGAGGTACCAATTAAAACAAGTCCAATCAAGATTAAATACTACAATCCACTTTATATCCTCAAATTACGGCCCACTGAGCTAGTCACATCTACATAGATGTCCAGCCAGTTATAACACAAGACTTTTTAGTGTGATTACACACAGACAGACACCCAGCATGCTCAGCTCCTGCTGACCAACTCCCTCAACTTTATTTTCATAATCTTCTATATCTAAGCTAGCCTGACTACACATTCAAATTAACCAATAATTCCCGCCAAGCATACACAAAGACAAAGACATCAACTAGGCTATTGGTAATGATTAATATGTGGTTTGGGGGTCTTCATATTTCCACCAAACATAAACAAACAGACAAAGACACTGACTAGGCTACTGCTAATTATTGACATGTGGTTTCTGGTTTCTCTACCACTACTTAACTCATCACTGGTCTAAACACATACTCACTAATTAATTCCTAACCTAATAATTTATAATAAGCCCTACCTACCATACCAATACAGCATAGCTCAAATATGTTTATAATTGCTAGCTGTCTTATTTTTGTTGCTGTAGTTCGTATTATCCCTAACATTGCTAGTTTATGTAGAAGGCGCAAACAAAGAGTGTAGTCAGTACATTGTATAACAGACAATTGCATTTCATCATATTGTTTGATGTTGACTTTACATAATATCATTTGCAGATTAGTACGCTTAGGAGGCTTAATGATGTGGGTTCTTGTATTAATTTTTTTTATGTCTGTTTCTCTAGGCAAGGGTGGACAAGGCAAAGCATCAACAGGTTGAACAACGCAAAGGCAGGCTGACCTTGAGCAGATGGACAACAATAGCTTGTTCTCGGTTAACCACGAATACTAGTAGTACTAACAAGTACTTGCCCCCCCCCCCCCCACCAACCCTGTTCAAAACCAGACACTGCATTAGTAAATACTTTATTAAATATAATGTCATGAACAGATTAATAATTTTGTCTTCTTTGCATGGATGTATGTTTCACCTATTAAAAACAGAAAACTGTTATTGGTAATTGTGTTGTGAAATCGTGAAAAAATGAGTGTGTTTATTGGCTTTAATAATAAAGGAATGAAAATGCTATGTTGTGAATGTTCTTATTTTAACAACTTGTTGTTTCATTGTCTGTTGGACTTCCTTATGAGAACATATGTAGTTGTTAACTTGTTTCTTCATTAGATCTTCTACCTGTTGTAAGTCACCAGTACTGTTCACCAGCCTGGACATTGGGGATCCAAGAGAGAAGCTGACATGCATTCACCAAATATTGTAGTTTTATAAAGATAATTAACTTGTCATGTGGATTTATCAATTGATTTTATAAATTTGCTTTGTAATTAAGGGTAAATACTAATGTTTCGATTTCAGTAGTTGGTTCAATTCCAACTGGTATGCGTTTGTGCACAAATACCCCTGGTATGGGCTTATTGACCGAAACACTGCATTTACCCTTGTAATTATGCTGATATTCAGGTGAAAGTTGTATCAGATCAGTAACAACTGAAGCCAAATTCCGTCATTAGGTCATTCCAGTCAAATCAATCACTTTTGGGCCATTTGTGCATCACCCGACTCCAAATTTAATGAAATTTAGTACAGTTGTTGGTTTACATGAGTATAAATAAAATGAAATACAAATCTAGGTCAAGTATTATTGAAGATATAGGTCACTGAACTTTGACCCAAATCGCATACTGACCACTACAGTAATGCCTGTAACTCTGCTATCAATCAAGCTAGAGGAAAGCTAATACACATGTGCATATAATTTTCATAAAATTAAAACAATAGTGTAAATAAAAATGTTGTAATTTTAGAAATTTGACTTTTGACCTCAGATACCCAAAAATGTTTCCTCTGATTTTTTTTTTTTGTACACAATATCCGATACTATTGCAGAAGAGTCCCTGAAAATATTAGAGTGGTGCAGTGGGCAAATAATAAGTTTCAGAGATACATTAAATTAAGTACACCCATGGATGATAAATTGCACCAGGATAGCACTGTATAACTGTACAAAAAAATATTTGCAAAATCAGAGGATACATGTTCTGAGTATCTGAGGTCAAAGGTCAAATTTCAAAAATACAACATTCTTATTTACACTAATGTTTTAATTTTATAATAATTATGTGTGCATGTTTATAGGCTTTCCAATGATATATTGATTGTTTCTCTGGCTTTATTAATAGCCGAGTTACAGGCATTAATGTAGCAGTCATTATGCGATTTGGGTCAATGTTCAGTGACCTATATCTTCAATGATACTTGACCTAGATTTTTATTTAATTTTTAATTTTCATATTCTCGCATAAGCCAACAACTGTACTAAATTTCCTCAAAATTGGAGATGGGTGATGATTTGAGTGATTGATTTGACATAGAATGTTAAATTCCCGCCTTCATAACCACCATAGCTCCCTGGCATATACATATATCTGTTGACAAATTATATGCGTCTTATCGATTTTGATATTGACCAACTATTTTGCATGGATGTGCCTCTCAGCATGATTTCTAAGGATTTAGGCACAATAGAAGTTATATACTATTTACTATTATTAATATAAGCATTTAATGGGATACCCAAAAGAGGGTTTTCGTCCTGTATGGTGGAATATGTTATACTAACAGATTACAAATACCTCTTGTGCATGGTACACCATGGCAGCATCTATATATGTTATATCATTAAGCATGCATAGGCATTGATCGGTGTGGGATGAGGGTGACGTGTCCCCCCATTTTTTAGCTTGAGTGGGACTGCATAGGAAATGTCCCCTTCACCTCTTCAGTCCAGAAAAAATGTCTCCCTCTCACCAATCTCATAAGCCCCTACATAAGTCTAGTAGCTAAAAATAATAAACTGATGATATGAAATTCCCACTACCCAGACGAAAACCGACTAGATAAATTGCTTGGTTGAACAGATAACCCAACTTGATATTACTTCAGCATATTAATAGGCAGCCTGCTGGATACTTGAATTTCGAGTCTGTTATCTGTGCTTTAATTAAGGATTTGATCAAACAATCATAACGTTGTGTTGATCATAAACTTTTTTTACAGTCACAATACTCAAATACACGTAACCTACATTACAATTTTAAATAGCGTACTTTTACACCTTTGTTTAATTTATAATTAGTAATAGACCAATAAGAAATGATTATATATACTAAAAACAATGTTATAATTATGCATGTCAGATTATATATATATATGTATATATATATATATATATATATATATATATATATATATATATATATATATATATATATATATACAAAATAATCTGTATGTAAGTATTTATAAATACATACATATAAATGTATATACATATATATCAATTGGTCCCCATATGTAACTATGTTATATACACACATATATATAAATTAAATATATATATGTAAACATAGACATAAATGTATATATAACATGTGTGGACCAATTATATATATGTATATACATTTATGTATTTACATATATATTTAATTTATTTATATATATATGTGTGTGTTTAATGACTTTGAAGGAAATTATCATATATATTCTTTGGTGTTTTGGAACAAAACAAGATTTGACAATTATTATATTCCAACATTATTAATTAATGCAATTTTCTGAGATAAAATAATTATTGTTGACATACACCCATGTTGTCATAATCTAACTGTGTTATTAAATATTGTTTCACTTGCATTACTGTACTTTTATAAATAATATTTTTTAGATACTGGAGCTTTGGTGTATAAACCACCGAACACAAACACACGACAACGAATTGTGACAGATCGCAACGAAAGACAGAACATTCTTTGGCAGATGCATTCAGCACCTCATGCTGGTCACAGTGGTGTTAATGCCACTGTTGATAAGATAACCCAGCGGTTCTACTGGAAAGGTGTGAAGAACGATGTCCAGGCATACGTAAGTTATCTTCTCTAACCGCAACATTCCAACTATGATGCAAACTGTCAATTTTAACATTTGGCTGGCCATACATTAATTATAACCATCAATATTATGTGTTGCTGTATGTATTAAACAATTAACTAATTTATGTTATCAAATAACCAATAATTTAATAGATAAAAAGCAAAATTAAAACAAAATTTATACACTACAGTTTTCATACATTTATGACAACCATTGTAATAAATGTGAATTGTTATAGTGATATTGTTTAGTCCTTTGAGTTAAAGTAATTGCAGTGACATTTGGCAGATGTTTAATGCCCACAGAGCATATGTCCAGATGTAATTAATTAGAACAGGCTAAATATGTATTGGTTTTAACAGGACAATAAGCTTTTTCTGATTTTGTATCTCATGTGATATTGCCACACAAAATATCTGTATTTGATTAAAGCTATTTGTTTCTGGTTTGCGTATTTAAAAACTCTAGTAGTATTTTTCTGTAAATATTTCTATTGACAGTCCATGTTATAATGCCATGAGAGATTGTAGCTCACCAACTCTCCTGCAAAATATATAACATCAATTTTACTGCTATCATAATCTTTAATAGTCTGTAAGTTATATATTTTCTTTTTATCCACTTTGGTCATTGTGATACCTGTCAGCGGTATGATAAGCTGAAGACTGTGGCACCAAAACTGACCCCAATCAAAATTGTTGAACCTATGCATATGGTTGGGATGGATCTTATAGGTATTGCTTTATTTTAATGTATACACATATACCTATTGTTGGTCTTCGGAAACATGGATATATATATTATCTACATATAAATATGTTCTCTTCATCTGATTAATCAGTGAAATCTTATCTACCAAATGACCTTATACCAAATGGTGATGTATTAAAACACTGATAGAGTGTTGTTTAGGTATTTATTTAAAGATGAAAGTGTATGCTTTTCCAATGGGTAAGAAATAACTAGGACAATTTTACAATGGTTGATATTACCAGAATAAATGTTAAAATGCAATAGTGATGATAACAGTTGCTGTTTCAGATGAAACAATTTGTGAAGTAATTGGAAGGAGTGGCTCAACTTACCACCTCAAGCATCAGCTTACCCATGTCTTGCTTAATTCTGAACAAAATATTATCTGGATTCAATGTATTATTTTAGAGATGCAATTGTTAATTATTAATGAAAGTAAAATGTAATGACAATTTAAAAAGAAGGTCACAATTTGGTTTACAGTACTTTGTTATTTTGTTTGTAGGTTCACTACCAGAGACACAGGCTGGAATGAAGTATGTCCTTACCCTCACCGACTACTTCACAAAGTATGTTGAGTTCTTTCCGTTAACACAGAAGTCGGGTCTGTGTGTGGCACGTGCACTGAAAACCTACATCTACAGGTATGATTACTACTGCATGTTTAAGTTTATTTCAGCAGGATATACCCTTTTCCCAGATAAATTGAACTTGTAGAATTGTAGGTAAATAGTAAATATGTTTACAATGAAAGTAAACATTGATTAAATGAACAAAGTAAGCAAGCAACTACATTGATTGGAGATATTAAATACATATAAACTATAGTAGTGCTACATATAATTTATCTTAAGACAAGTGAGAATCACTGATACTTTGTAGTGTCTTTTTTCTTCACTAAAGTAGGTATTATAACATGTGTAAATATGTCAAAACGTCCTTTTGTTTTACAGGTATGGTGCCCCCACAAAACTACTCTCAGACCAGGGCAGAGAATTTGTCAACAAGTTGAATGATGATCTGGCAAAGAAGTTTGACATAAAACGCATGATAACAGCTGCTTATCATCCACAGACTAATGGACTGGATGAAAGGTGCTACCACTACCAGTATATCATATAGTCAGTTATGTTAGTTTTGTTGAAGTAGTTCAATAATGCTCATGGATTATGAGTTGCCCATTAATGTTATAATCATAATTTTACTGTGAATATTTAGACTTTTATCAAGTCCATAATTATTTTCTGTCTATGTTTCCATTGTACGCAATTGCTAGAATTGCATATCGGCATACACTGTACTAATACAGTCCGTTTTGTACATACCTGGAACTGTTTTGATCACATAACAAGTTAAACCTGTTTTAGGACCAACCAGACACTGAAGACGAGACTAAGCAAGCTCGCGAGTGAGCACCAGGTGGACTGGGATGAGTACCTGGAGGAAGTGGCCTTCAGTATCCGCACACAGAGACAGCGCTCCACAAAATGTACACCTTTCTTATTACTGTTCAACCGACATCCACGTCTACCTATGGAGGTGATTATAACATAACTCTCCTTTAGTGTAGCTAGTTATGATGTTTCTAATGTAAAGATGGTGTGTATGTTGAGTACTTTCCTTCTACACATTTTGCATATTTGTTTACGTGTTAACATGCTTTAGGGTGGCATTACTATTAGTATAGTGTGTACATTGCTGTGTTCATTCTCTTCCTTTGATTAATCAGTGAAGTCTCATCTACCGAACGACCTTATACCAAATAGCGATGTATTAAACCAAAACACTGATATCGTGTTGTTTAGTTATTTAATTACAGATGAAAGAGTAAGCTTATATTCTCAACTGACCATTCTATTTCCTCTTTTGTGTTATTACATAGATGGACGTTGTTGACATGGACACCCATGTTGACATTCCGAGGTATACTGAGGAGGAGGTGGACGCATACCAGGAGCGTCTTGTGCAACAAATCCCAATGGTGCACGAGAAGGTAGGTACAACTTATTAACAACTGTCCTGATATAATAATTGTTGTGATGTTTGTAATCACCGTGCTATGAATAGAGCACAGCGAATTTCTTTGTGTTATATAGTATTCGGTACATATGACTGCTCAAAATGCTATACTACTCATTTCATTGAAACGTTGTTCATTCTAAAAATCATGTTTATTTATCTAATAAATATTCAGCCATGTTTCAATTAATGCATGAAACCTATTCATACATAATGCATAATTGGATAATATAGATTGAAGAACAGGTTCTTCTTTCTCATCAGTTTTGCCTGGATCTAACTTAAATTGTGCATTTGATCTAACAGCCACACTGGGATTCCATCTTCCACAGGCATAGCTGGGTAACTCGGCTAGTATACTGTTCTAGGTTAAGGCAAATGTCCATGCTGCGCAGGAGCAACAGAAGGCAGAGTATGCTAGACGACGGACAGCAGGAGTGAAGGTCTTCAACTTCAACGTCGGTGACCTTGTACTCCGCAAGAACATGAGGAATCAGGGCAGAAGGGGTGGCAAGTGTGGGCCGCAGTGGACAGGTCCCTACAGGTAATTAATTCAAATGTATGTCTTAATTGAAATCTCTAATGATCCTGAATATATTATTAATCTGGTGTAATACATTATATATTTTATGAAATTATGAAACATGCTTATTTTATGCTGTATTTATAGTGTGTTTTAATTGAATAGTATTCTAATAAATATTATAAGTTTTTTACATTGTAGTACAGTGTATGACAGGTCATGGTTTCAGGGAGAAGAGATCATTCCGATGCAAACCGTCATGGGTTAATGCAGACAAAGACTGGTTTGTAGTAAGGTTACAATGATATATGCATGTGTTTGCAGGATTAAACTCATTAAGTTCATGTTATGCTGCTGAGAACCAAACTTCTTCAACATATAAAGATAATTTGCTATACATCGTCCTTTTCTTTTTCAATGCAGAATCACACAGATTGGTGACAATTACCAGGTGTCATTGGCCAGCACAGGTGGTCCTCGTCTGAAAACCAAGGTCGCGTATGAACAGCTAAAACCCTACAGTGCTCCAGCAACCGCCAACACCACGAGGCCACCTACGTCTGCTGTGACAACCGCCAACACAATGAGGTCACTTACGTCTGCTGTGACAACCGCTCCAGCAACCGCCAACACAATGAGGCCACCTACGTCTGCTGTGACAACCGCCAACACAATGAGGCCACCTACGTCTGCTGTGACAACCGCTCCAGCAACGCATTCCAGTATACAACCAATACTAAAATGAAATCATGCTTATTAGGTGCACTTTGGCAGCTTCAAATACGTGGTTGTGCCCGTGTGCTACTATGCATCCACTAATCCCCACACAGTCGATGCAGGAAAACACTGGATGCTGCTGGTTGCAGACATGCAGCGCCGACAAGTGTGCGTGGTCAACTCGCTGCCTTCTCCGAAATATGACAGAGGCGCCTCAGCATTCGTCGAAGGATTAACTTTATATAGCATATTTTTTACTACAGTGTTTGGTGTGCGTGTGTGCGTGCGTGTGTGCGTGCGTGCGTGTGTTTGTGTGTGTGTGTGTGTGTGTGTGTACGCTTTTATGAATGAAATACTAATGAATACATAATATAACGGTAAGGAACTTTTTGCAAATATAAACTCATCGTTATATGAAGCATTTGCATAAACGCAGTTGCTAATATTTCTACATTTGTGTGACTTCATCATGGCAGGACCTACATGACAATGCGTTCACAGAAACTAGAGCATGGACTAGCTGAGTGGGAAACGTGCCACCTGCCTTCCAGGCAGCAGGCTGCTGGTTCAAGCTGTGGCATATTTGTTCTTATGGTAAGCCTTTCTCATACCTGACTGAAAGAAACAACTGTTATATATATATATATATATATATATATATATATATATATATATATATATATATATATATATATATACATACATATATATATATATACAATATACATATATATATATATATATACAATATACATATATATATATATATACATATCGTTTGGTTGTTGCCAAACAGTTACAATTTACAAAACAGTTACAATCCATTTTGTGTGTATGTTTTCAGTACTTATTGAAGGAAACTTCAATTTCGATATGTGCTACTAACCACCAGTGAGCATATCAAATTGTAAATAAATTGTGAAGCAGATCGATTTATGTTGCTGTTTGTCATAAGTACCTATTATAAATTCAAATTAATGTATCTGCTAGTAAAAGATTTTTTTTTACATTTCAGATCAGACGGTCGGTCGGTCGGTCGGTCGGTCGGTCGGTCGGTCGGTCGGTCGGTCGGTCGGTCGGTCGGTCGGTCGGTCGGTCGGTCGGTCGGTCGGTCGGTCGGTCGGTCGGTCGGTCGGTCGGTCGGTCATTAATGTGGCTAACAAGTTGTATGTTTGCAATTTGACAAAGATTTGAGATTGACGAATCATTTTTATTGAGTGTTGTTCAGTTCAAACAGTGATGCTGGTATCTAGACATTTGGTGTGCATCATATGTGAGTGTCTTTTCTTGGAACTTGTTCGTATCGAATAAGTAATCCTTTAATTGTGTTTGAAAAGTTCAAATGATCATTAATCACTTTTCACATGTGTGGTTCTAATGTTGTTATGACACATTAAAGTCGTGTGGAATGTTTATTCTTAAAGATAGTCATAATTCAGTTTCTATGTTGCTACATTGCTACAACACATTTAATGAAAAATATTAAAATATATTATACATCATAATACATGTATTATTTCACAATGTTCATGTATGTAAAGGTGTTATATATGTGAATGGACATTATGAAATGTAAATAACGTAACTGCTATCACACAACACCCTGAGTCGCAGCACGGATGGCTATTTCAGTATTTTTTTATTAGCAATGGTGTTTATGGATGACATTTTAATCTTGTTTATCGTGATTAGTAATATCAAATGATAAGTATGTTATGGAATATTCAACTATTAATGTATTATATATCATTGTATTTGGTAGTAATTCAGCAGTGAACATTCTGGGCTAATTAATAATTACATGTATAATAACTGTATTTCGTTATAAACATAGCTACTTCTGTTGTAAGTATAACACCCCAGAGAAAAATCTATCATATTATATGAAGCTTGTCTTCTAGGCTAACAAATCATATATTACCAAGTGTAATTAAGATTGACTACAATACCACCTGTTAGTGCACATGCATCTGGAATAAATATGTTCCGGTCATTCATTGTTAACAATTTTACGTATGCATGCACTATCATTACATAGTTGAATATAATATATATATATATATATATATATATATATATATATATATGTATATATATATATATATATATAAACATGTATTTATTATACATATGTAATAAAATTATATATTATGTATATCATGAATGCGTAGTTTTATATAGAATATTCATTAGAAAACGACCCCATGAATTCTATAGAAAATCTATAATTTCCTATAGAATTATATAGAAAACTATAGTTTCTATAACTTATTTAGACAAATCGATAAATTCTGTAGAAAACTATAGGCCTGGTAAAATTTATTGGAAAGTCTGTAGTTTTCTATAAAAATCTATACTTTTTGTGTGTAAAACTACAGGCCCCATAAAATCTATAGCAAAATATATAGTTTTCTATAAAATATTCTTTATAAACCAATAGACCCCATGAATTTTATAGAAAATCTATAGTTTACTATATAAAACGATAGACTTCAAAAATCTATAGTAAATTCTATAGAATTTATAAAAACATAGAAAAATCTAAAACATTATAGAGAAAACCAAAGCGAAGCAGGACACCGCGGCTGTGCATATAGACAGCGCCACGCGCCTTCTAATGATGTAGCCTCGATACTAATTATAACCTCGACTGACGAAAATAACACTCTAAATAACACAACACGTTCGAGTGAGTGAAAATTATCACATAAGTTTATCTATGTTTATTTAAGATGTGCGTGATGACAATATTATTTCAATATTTGACGTATTACTAACGGAAACTACGTTAGTAACAAAGGCGAATCCTGGACCGGGTCGAAACTGGGACCGCTACCGTCGCGGTCCCAGTTTCGGTCGAATCCTGGACTGGTCGAAACGTGGACCACCACACCGCCACCAAATTATTTCCACCCTGACCCAATACAATTAACCTCTGCCGCTGCTGCCTAATTTAAAAGGGGCAGCTTACCGCCAAAATCGGGCTTAAATAGGCAAGTGCCCGGCGCTAATTGGTACGGCCAGTCACGCGACCACTATGGTGCATCATAGATATAAAACCCATCTGTTGCAAAGTGATGGACCATGTCATATGTACTTATAGCCAGGATTTATGTTAGTATCCACTAAAGTTGTCTTTTGGTCGGCATGGCATATAGTAATGCCAATTCAACACTCTACCAATTTGGACGTATATTAAGACACTGTTATATGTAATGTCAGTTAACATATTATTTTTACACAAAGTTAACCATAATAGGCATGAGTTATTAGTAAATGCATGTCATTATAAAAAGTTACGGGATTATAATTAACATGTCCATTCAATACTACGTCACCATGCAGCAATCAATTTTATGTCATTTGGAAAACTAACAACATTACTAGGTACTTGTAAAAAATAACATGTTGTCCGGTAGATGTGTGCTTAGGTGTTCTTAATATACTTGTGTACTCTACTGTACTGTTTTATACTTGTGATAGGTACCAGTTAAACCAACTCTGCCCCCAAAGAAACCTGACTTTCCAGGTTCACATGACAAAGAAATACTGCTGGCAGAAATGTACATAAAATCTAAGGCAGGCCTGTTACATTGAAGATAGTGTCACTAAATTCAAAATCTAATAAAACATATGCCAATCAATGGTTGTGAGTTGCAAGTGATGTATACATGGTGACTGAACATGTCATCGGCATAACAATAAATATTTGCAAACAACAATAGCAGGTAAAAGGAAATACATTTTTATTGTTCGCTGTACATGTTGGAGCCATGAATAATTCTAATGACAAAGTGCCAATACTTCTATTCGTGTAGCTTCACACAACAGGTTGACAAAAAATCTGAAGAAACATAATCCTTAGTTACTGTTTTAGGAAATATTGATTTGCTACAGTATGAACCTCAACTACACTGTGCAGATATATCATGAAAAGTTATTGTGTGCACATAGAATGAGATGAAATCACTCTGTTTTAGCTATGTGCTCTGGAATGAAACCATTAACAATTATTTTGGAATAGCAGTAACTTGTATTTCTGTAATATGCTTCTCACAACAAAAGTATCTCTGAAACCGGAACTTGTAAAAATCTGATTGACCTATTTCTCATTAACACATTTATTATTCATTCAGACAATCTTTCACAAGGCTGTCGGCTTTCTTTGTGACTTAATCTGACAAAGATATTTCCCTACAAGCTGTTTGCATGGCATCTCAAACAACCCAAAGGATGTGTATGCATGAGCACAGGGTCCTGTGACTTAACAAATACATCATAAAAATGTGTACATGTATAAAACAGGGATACAACATCGCTTCTGTTGCAAACATAATCACTATAACACTGCAAAGAGTGATTATCTGAAGACTAAAAATACTTCTAAAAAGTAGATTCACAAGACACAAAGAAAGAATTCATAACATCCTTTCGCTCGCATAAACCTCTAATCTGTCAATATCAGTTTACTTGTAAATAATTCACGCTCTCTTTTATTGATGTGATTAACAATCAGTGCTCATCATTACAACATAATTTCTTCGACTGACACAAAACAAAACCATTAACATAACATACAACAGCCTGCTCCTGCTAAACCTAAGATTGACCCTGATGAGCTCCTCCATGACCTTAAATATAATGAATGATGAGTTATGTATGGTTAATGATACAACTGGCAAGTGCAATTAATATGTTTTGACAATGATGAAACTCTACCCATGAGTTAGTTTGACAAAGATAGGAAGACCTCAAATTTCAAACACTTGTTCAGTGGTGATGCTGTCACTGCGGTGACTCCTTGTGACTTGTACTGAAAATAGAATACAAATAATATAAATATAATACTAATATTAACGTGGTAATATGTAAGAGAAATATAGTAACTGTATGTAATGTATATATATCAGCATCCAAGATGTTATAATCAGCTACGAGCAACAAGTAGAAGCACCAGGAAGAGTAAAATATTTGAAGGCCTAATTATATTTAGTTCCACATAATATTATAGAATGCTTGTAAACACGCTAAAAGATCCGCCTATTCAATAAAGTCTAGCGTAATCACTTTACCTCCAGTCATAGTTATTGTGATAGTCAGACATAGAATCCCTCAATCACAAATGACAATGTCCAATGCCACTGCCATGGGCATGGCCTCGATCATGGAGCCATGGCAAGACGAGAAATTAAGAGAATAATTGATTTTAAACTCTTTGACTGTACCATGGCAACACTACATATGTTATATATGCTTGCTTAATTGACTAAACTTTGGATATACAAGTACTGTAGTGCCCAGTATTTCTGATCGAGACCCGAGTGATATTAGAGTTATTTAGACCGTGAATGATACCTGTAATATCGCTCGTATTGTTTTTGTCTTTTGCATGACTTAATTGTATGTCTCCGTTTTAAAACAAAACCTGACAATAAACTATCCATATTATATAATGATATTCCGATTTAATCTTACCTCAAGTACATCCTGAAGTTCTTAAATTGGTACACAATCCACTGGCGTGTTGCCACTGTTGGAACAGTGAGCGTCCATGGTTTCGACTTTCTATGACTCCCGGTGAGGGCGCTGCGAAATTCGAACATATTTTCCCGCCATTCGGAGTCGGCGAGAAATTATTCCATTGAATTCTGCACGCCTCAGAGCATGTATAAAAAAGCACCAAAATCATGTATCTATCATGCTGTAATGCAAAAGGTAACACTTTTTGTCTAATTTACTAGGGTTAGATGGTGCACTGCCATCCCATGGATTTGAGTTGAGTGACCCACAACCTACATGATTCAGCAAGAAAATTCATTAACATAGATTTCTAGGTTCGATGCTATACATAATATAGCGGCTACTCGACTACCACAAACCACGACGAGAAATCGAGTGCAATCTAGCGATACGTGATAGACAAAGCAAGCGTGTGCGACTAAGTGTGAAGCGCGTTGAACAAAGCCAGCTTGCTCGCGTGCATTCAGCATGATAAGCTCCCGTGAACAGGGTCTAAATATTTGATTATTTTGCTATTATCTCATCTCTGTTACAATACGTATTGCGGTAAACACAAGCTTCACCACTTGCAGTTGGAGCTACATAACAAAGAAGTGTATTGGCGATTCGGCATTCATGGATTGAACTGCCTGTGAACATTCATGCATCTGGGACACTTTCCGTGCATCGAGACACTTTAATTAATTCAAATTATTTTGGCATAATGGACATTGTTTTAGAATGTCTTCTTCTTGGTGTTACATATTATAAAATAATTGTTTTATTTTGGTATTAATATATATTATAATTTACATACCTGTTTTAGTATTGTACGTCTTAAAGTTGCATTCTGACATAATTTCCCCTTTTTAACGCATTTTAGAAAAGTCAATGTACACCATGACCGATATTTGCTTATTAGTATACTTCCTACCACATGTCTCACTTTGTGATTTTATGCGTTATTTGATCAAATATAAGTTTGCAATAAACAACGGCTCTGGAGTTTCCCAAAAGTCGATCTATTTTTACCATCGGAACTCTCCGGTCAACGTAAGTAAACGATGGGGCAAACTAAAAGGCGGTTCCACATATCCACGTTAGTCGCTAGAGGCGCCACTAGGCAACAATACCCTAGTTATTTAAATCATCCTCAATTAGCCATTGACCGTACAGGCGCGTAGCCAGCGATAATTTGTATGTGGGCAACTGGACGTGCCGTAAATATGGAGCGTATCGAGCGGTGGCATCTTTGTGAATGTGGTATGTCGTTTCCGTGCGGTCTGCCAATTGTGATCCGCCTTTTAGTGTGGCCCTAGTGTGGTTTCCTGACAGCGCTTTTCACTGGAATTCCCTTCATCGAGGTCTAAACCAATCAGAGAATTCTAACTGGTGAGGCTCACCGGAATAATTTTTCGTCTTTTGCTGCTTTTTATCTTAAAATGGCATATTATGTGAAAATAAGTTGATAGGAAAGGAAAACAATATATAGTGTACGGGGAATGTTGGTTTACTGGGAAATTGTATTTTAAACATGGCGGAAGTCAGAATGCAACTTTAAACCAGTGTGTATATATGTGTGTGTGTGTGTGTGTGTGTGTGTGTGTGTGTGTGTGTGTGTGTGTGTGTGTGTGTGTGTGTGTGTGTGTGTGTGTGTGTGTGTGTGTGTGTGTGTGTGTGTGTGTGTGTGTGTGTGTGTGTGTTATAATTTTTCAAACTAATTATATACATTTATTATATTGCGTGTTTAGTGAACTGCTCAGCGAATTAAAACTACAATCTATATTATTTGCTAGCAAGATACACTTTCACAACGGTGACGACTTAGCAAACGTATTTTGCCTTAATACCTTTGACTGACTTTTGAAAAAACCAACTGTTTACGCAACAAACACACCACCACTTATTCTAACTAATTGATTTACTATTGACTTACCTTTAGCAGAATTGACGAGGTGGAAGAGAAGCAGGAGTGTGACCAGCCGCCGTCCGCCGGGCGCCATCCTCGTAGGATCTGGTCGTGAATACAGATGGACACCGTCAAATACAACCCGTCATCACTCACTCACAACACTGTCAAATACAACCCGTCAACACTCACTCACAACACTATCAAATACAACCCATCAACACTCACCCACAACGCTGTCAAATACAACCCATCAACACTCACTCACAACACTATCAAATACAACCCATCAACACTCACCCACAACGCTGTCAAATACAACCCATCAACACTCACTCACAACACTGTCAAATACAACCCGTCAACACTCACTCACAACACTGTCAAATACAACCCGTCAACACTCACTCACAACACTATCAAATACAACCCATCAACACTCACCCACAACGCTGTCAAATACAACCCATCAACACTCACTCACAACACTGTCAAATACAACCCGTCAACACTCACTCACAACACTGTCAAATACAACCCGTCAACACTCACTCACAACACTGTCAAATACAACCCATCAACACTCACCCACAACGCTGTCAAATACAACCCATCAACACTCACTCACAACACTGTCAAATACAACCCGTCAACACTCACTCACAACACTGTCAAATACAACCCGTCAACACTCACTCACAACACTGTCAAATACAACCCGTCAACACTCACTCACAACGCTGTCAAATACAACCCGTCATCACTCACTCACAACACTGTCAAATACAACCCGTCAACACTCACTCACAACACTGTCAAATACAACCCGTCAACACTCACTCACAACGCTGTCAAATACAACCCGTCATCACTCACTCACAACACTGTCAAATACAACCCGTCAACACTCACTCACAACACTGTCAAATACAACCCGTCAACACTCACTCACAACACTGTCAAATACAACCCGTCAACACTCACTCACAACACTGTCAAATACAACCCGTCAACACTCACAACGCTGTCAAATATAACCCATCAACACTCACTCACAACGCTGTCAAATATAACCCGTCAACACTCACTCACAATCGCGTGTTACATACATGTGTACAAATATATATATATATATATGTGTGTGTGTGTGTACAAATATATATATATATATATATATATATATATATATATATATATATATATATATATATATATATATATATATATATATATATATGAATGTGCTGTTGCCCTGTCACCTCTTAAGCTGTAGCCAGCTGGATGACTATCGCCTACGACAGAAGCGGATGATTCCTCCAAACTGGGTAACAGATTCTTATTTGAGTGATCTAAAATTTCGGCACTTGTGTAGAATTGGGTCTCACCTCAATTGTTGCCGTTATGACTGTATATTTGTCTACACTGGATACGTCATACTAACCGCAACATATACCTGTTTATTACGTCTGTATAAAATGAAATCATACCTGGAAACAATTGAGTTAAAGTTTGTCAGTACCTAATAATATCTGTATTTGTGTATCCATAATTTAGTGCTACCTATTATATGACGTTTGTTTCTTGAAGCAATAACAACAACAGTAAAGTTACAATAACAGATAAAGAAAAACGTGGACTTACGTGGCGTTCAGTAGATGTTGTAGAATTGTGTCTGGAGAGCAGCTTGGAGCAGACGCGACGTTGACAGCAGCTTCTTTGTCGGAGTCACTCGTTGACGACACGCCCGTGTCCTCGCTGTCCAGCCAACTGCCAGACGCGGCGTTGTCGCTCGTTGTTACGGCGACACATTGGTGACTGACGGTTGCTTTGTATACAACAATGACGACAATGTAACTCACATGGCTCGTTGTTAAGGTGACACATTGATGACTGACGGTGGCTTTGTATACAACAATGACGAACATTGAATTCACGGCAGCGCAGGACCGTTGCAGCAAATGGATAATTCATCAGTACGAACTATCTGAACACGTGAATGCGTGCAAATAACATGTAGTCTGATCGCCACATAATAGCGTTAATTGTATAAACACATAACATGAGCCAACCACATTTACAAAGTATGATATCCGTAAAAACATCATTATTCTTATTATTAGCATTATCGCTACTATTCAAAATATTAAAACAGTATAGTATCAGCACCATCGACCGTAGCAAAGCGCCATACGTTGCTCCGGGCCAGGAAATAAATGTTATCCAAACGCGGCATAAATACTGGTTAAACTAAAGACAATTTATTATTTTAATTTAGATCCATTATACTACAGTGGCATAGCCAGAGGGGGGAGAATGGGGTTATGCCCTCAATACCAGAAAGTGAAGAGGGCGTCATACTGACAACCAATAACAGGATACCTGATTCATAGAGTCACAAAGTACAAATGGTATAAGGATGCCTGTGTGAGACTTTCTTTCCCAGTCCTACCCCTTGGCAAAGACAATTTTCATCATTCATGTAGGATTAAGTTACCCAAAGTGGAGGAATCCTGCATTCCTGTCGTTGGCAATCAGCACCCAGCTGCCTAAAGCCCTAGTTGTGACAGGACAACGAAAATGTCATCGTTCTCAACGGGCGTGACAGCTAATGGGTATGAAGGATTATAAATAATAGTTGCCCGGTTACTATACCTAGGTCACATTTATCGTTAGATTAGCCATGATTTCTTTTTCTGTCGTCTTTTTCATCCTCTTCTCTTTCCTCATTTTTTTTCTCTCACTATGTTCCTATGAATAATCGCCAGTTCCTTCTAATTGTTGCTGTAGTTCTCCATTCTTCTCCGACTCTTTCGATGTATCTCGTAATACAGTCCTTCCATCAATAGCTCGGCCTTCCTTGCCTCCATTCCCTTCCACTTCCTGGGCATCTGATATCTTTGCCAGTTTTCCATCTCTATTCTTTCCATATATCCGGCACATTTCAACCGACTTGTCACCAATTTCTTCTTAAAACTCTTTTCAATTCATCAACTCGTCCCTTGTGAGCTCTCATAACTCCCACGATTATTCTTCCTAAGCTGATTTCGTAAATCTGCACTTGTATTCTTTCTCTGTTAGTCCCATCGTCTCTAAGCCATACCTCGCGGATTCTCTCATCGGTAGTTCGAGAGACCAAATCAAAGTTACAACACCGGTACAAATGTGTAATCATCTGTTAATGTAATGACAGCCCCTCAACATACATGTGGCTTCACCAGCCATTATCTGGACTCTGTCAGGTTGACCTTTACCGTGTGCTGGCTGAGGTGTCAACAATACAAGTTTACAAAATAGCAACCACACAGTGGCAGCTCTAACTCTAAGACGACTATAGTCATTCTACGGAAGCCCGTTGGTGCCACGGTGAAAACAAATTTCTGACAGCCGCCATGTAATTATCTGGCGGCCGCCACTTAATTATCTGGCGGCCGCCACTTAATTATCTGGCGGCCGCCACTTAATTATCTGGCGGCCGCCACTTAATTATCTGGCGGCTGCTACTTATTTATCTGGTGGCCGCCACTTAATCGACCGCAAGATAATTAAGTGGCGGCCGCCAGATAATTAAGTAGCGGCGGTCACAAAATATATATTCCCCGTGGCACCAACGGGCTTCCGTGTCATTCACTGTGGTGCATGCTACACATACATGTATGTTGCAGTAACACAAGAGCTTAGCACCATTCCTTTAAGTTTACGTCATATGCGTGTATCTCCCACCACCTCTTCAACTGTCCTCCACATATTTACCCTTGCTGTTAACCTGATTGTAACCAAAGCAATATACCTTTTTGCACTACGTAATTGAATTAATTGAATGTCCTATTTTTAATTCAGAAATTATAAAAAGCAACAACGTTACATGTTGTGACGTTACTGGTTGAACACTATCGCCTTATCATCCATGTTAAGGTCGAAATGTTTAATCATTGTTTCATCAGAGTAAGTGACTACTGTTGGTATATGTCATGTTCTTTGCCTATAAGTTTGAGAGATGAAACATGAGGAATATGGTGACCGGCTTCATGCAGATACTATGTAGGGGCTATGGGTTCGTGTCTCTTAAATATTGTGTCGCTTTTCTCTTACGCAATCTGTGATTGTTTTGTTTTTGTTGAACTTCAAGTTACATTGATCAGTAAACTTGACTACAACAAATGTGTGTGTGTGTGTGTGTGTGTGCGTGCGTGCGTGCGTGCGTGCGTGCGTGCGTGCGTGCGTGCGTGTATACACACTTCTCAACTTGACGGATTCATAAATGCTTGTGCAATCATAAACGAACGCCAATATGTGCCAATTCCCATGCCTTGAAGGTATCACACACTCGATTGAACACAAGAAATGTACGTTAGGCATATTCATAGACACAGATCTTAATTAAGGAGGCGTTTGACTCTCTCACTCTCGATCACCAGCTGATGTGTAAAGCCATTTGAACTCAATGAGGGTCATAACGGGATTTGTGGAAATACGTGTAATTGGATTGGTCGTTATTTGCGTAATAGTAGCCAAGTTTATGGCTACCACTCTGATACACATAGAGTAACAGGTGTAAATACGCGGTCCGAAGCTTTGTTAATGTGCAATGAGTCTAAATGGATTAAATTGTCTTATTTGCTACTGACGCAAACATGATAATGTTCATCCAAGGATTCAACACAGCCTGAAATGTTGTTTGCAGCGAGCTGGATAAATTGCAATTGTGGTGCTTAATCAACACATTGTCTGTTAATACAGCGTAATCAATTACTGGTTATTTTTCAGACGTACTCAATTGTCTCATGTAAATATCAAGATAACAACTATTCAGATATTACGATTACGAGGTATTAATTTAGGCGTGTCGTAGATGAACAATTAAACTGGAAAGATTACATCTAATCAGATGAGTAAAATATTAACTATCCATTACTGTTGCTATTATGAGCAAACGCAGTGAAGTAATCGATTGGCACTGTGTATACAATAGACTAGAAATCATGAGTATCCAAATATGTTAACAAGAGCGGGTTTTCGATTTGTGGCAATCTATGTCGACGACATCCATAGCGTGCGCCGCTGACATGTCATTTTCGGCGCACGGCCACCACTAAATCGGCTGTTACAGAAACATGTTCCTTGGACATGGACGAAGAAGGCAGACTATGCCTTCCAGAAAGTCAAATCGCACTTGTCATCCTGTAAAATTCTAGCACACTACGATCCCAAGCTTCCACTCACCTTCGCGTGTGGTGCCTCGCCCTACGGAGTAGGCGCCGTGCTGTCGCACATCATGCCTGGAGGCTCTGAGAAGCCTATCGCCTATGCTCCCAGATCATTAGCGACAGCAGAGAGGAGAATTATTCTCAGCTTGACAAAGTCGTCATCTTCGGAATAAAAAGATTCCACCAATATATCTTCGATAGACGGTTTCAGTTAGTGTCCGACCACAAACCACCGATGAGCATTCTGGACGCACAGAAAGGCATTCCTGTAATGGCTACTGCAAGACTGCAGCGATGGGCACTTATAATAATAATAATAATAGACTTCTTTTGCGCCAATATCCATGAAGAACAAGCTCAATGGCGCGACAAAACCAATGGATTAAGCAAACTCATGATCGTGAGACAATGCGTGAGTCGTCAATGGATGGAAGAAGATGCTAGGAAGCTAAGGAGGATAGGCAGCATTAAAGAGATAGGTTTTTAGACGTCGGCGGAATGAAACCTTCTGATTTAACACTGGCAGGAAGCGAATTCCACATAGTTGGTGCGGCCACCGAGAAAGCTCGGGTCCTAGCTTTCGTTTTCACCCGAGGAAGGTAAAGAGGGTTACTAATGATTGAACGTAGCTGTCTGAAATGTCTTGCTGTAGTTAACATCGTATTTAGATATGCTGGTGGTGTAGAGGAGAGTGCTTGATAAGCTATTGCACAAATCTTGATAAACGATAGTGCACAGGGAGCCAATGCAATTATTTTAGAAGCGGCACTGAGCGAGAAAAACGAGGAGAACGCGTGACTGCCCTTGCTAAACAATTGTGGAGACGCTGAAGTTTTGCTATATCTTTGCTTGTGGTATTGTAAAGGAGGGAATTGCAGTAGTAGTCAAGTATGCTGTTTACTAGAGCCGTTGCGATGGTTTTAGCAACAAAAAGTGATATAAACCGGCAAATACGGCGTAGATCGCGGATATGGTAAAACAGCAACGATTTGTTTTCGATATATGTTGATTGAAATTGAAGTTTTCATCAAACGTTATTCCGAGATTTAAAACTGTGGCGATTGGTGTGGTACTCCGACGTATGCTAGTTGCATATGACTACAGCATTGTCTATCGACCAGGATCCAAGCTTGCCAATACCGACTGTCTGAGTAAACTACCGATGCCCCAGTATTTGTCTTCCATTGTGTACTGTGTAAACTTGCGCCTTGTGAGGATGTCCTCTCGAGACGGTGGCTCGATGTAGGAGCCGTCTCACGCCGTAGGAGACGTTCCTCCTCATCATCTTGAGGTGGGCGTACAGCAGCGGAGCATAGAGGGCGACCACTGCGGCGACGGACAGAGCCAGAAGCACAGACGCGACGATCCCAGTAGCCACGTGACCTACTTGGTCGTCTGACTTCTTGTAGCCGATCTTCGCATCGCCTTCTCCTTCGGCGTCTTCGGTTCGTCCTTTGTCGATTACAATTGAAAGTCAAAAAACATGACTCGTTTGGTTCGCTGTATGAAATGGTATATCCATGAAATTCTACCACTTCGCTCAAAAGAAATAAAAACATTATTGCTATACTCAAACAGTATATTGACTAGTCTTGCTCGGCTTCGTGAACTCGCCGAGAAGCGAGACTGGCTCATGTCAGTAGTTTAATTCACTGCCCGCTACCGTCAGGTGGCATCACTGTTTGTGTGTTTTGATAACTAAATTTAGTTATAAAATATCTGTATACATTATAAAAAGTAAAAGGTGAAATAATAAAATGCCCAACCTAATCTGATGACTATAATATGCGGATGATGTGGTAGACAAACTAACAAAAAAACGTGTCATTTTGGGTTTGTTTACTTATTTCAATAAAGTATAATTTTGAATAGTTTCTATAATGCAGTATTATCTGATAAAAAAATATGTGTATTTTATAGTTGCATGAGAGTTAATAATCGTTTCTATCTTTATTCGGACTGGCTAATCGTAGAACAGCTCTGCGAATAAGGTCACACTCGCCACTATTCGCAGAGCAGTGACGCCGAATTAAGAAAACGAATTAAGAAAACATGGTTGCTATTATTCGCAAAGCTGGTGTTTATTGGATAATTAGAATTAAGTGCGTAGGTTTTAATAGCTACTTACTAAATACAGTTGGCGTGTGTTCATAGAATTGTGACATCACTGCTCTGCGAATAGTAGCGAATATTACCCTATTCGCATAGCTGCTGTGCGAATAGTCTCGTCCATCTTTATTTATGGTGAAGGTGCTGCCACCTCACCGCGCTTGACGGCTTGATTTTGTTTCTATTGACCTAAGGGGCTTTGCAAGATGTCAGCGACCACGGGAAATGCACGAAATGAACAAAAATATAATAAAATGTGTACAAAACGGCGACATTCCCGGCTTAAGACGAATGATATTATCTAAGAACGAAGATGTTGATTTCGTTAATGTTTGCAGTACACAATCAGGGGATACTGTTGCTGTGTTAGCGGCGCGTTATGGTCAACTGGACATGTTGAAGTATGTTTACACGCAAACGCCAGGCGCGGTCGAGCGAGCCAACTTGGACGGGAAACGCCCACTTCACGAAGCCGCGCAACATGGGCAGCTTGCCTGCGTTAGCTTTCTGCTCTCCTGTAGTGTGGATGTTGACAGTTTAAAAAGGGCGGACTGGTGTGTGTACATGTTTCATTTTTTGGCGGTTCTACGAGACTACCCCGGTAGTAGTCTTAGTAGTAGACAATAATGGGAGCCGGATGTTTCGGCCAAAAACAGTTTCGGCACATTGTGCCGAAACATCCGTTTCTGCAATCGTTGAAGTGCCGAAACATCTGTTTCGGCAATCGTTGAAGTTCGGTCGGAGTGTGCCAAAACATCCCGTGCCGAAACATCCACGACGGATGTTTCGAGCTACATGGGCCGAATCATCCGTCCTGACTTGCGTATTATATATAAGTTTTGAATTATTTGTATTACTTGCGTATTATTTGTGTTGCTTGTCATTCCATTGCGAGTAATATATAATGTATTATATACTATATTAATATTATTATTTGACTAATATTTGCGAAATTCAGGATTTTTTTATTATTTCTTAGTGAATATTGGGGAATTTGTATTACTTGCATATTATTTGTGTTGCTTGTCATTCCATTTCGAGTAATATATAATGTATACATATGTATTATTATTTGACTAATTGAGAAATTCAGGATTTTTTATTATTTCTTGGCTAATATTGGGGGATTTGTATTACTTGCATATTATTTGCGTTGCTTGTCATTCCATTGCAAATAATATATAATATATATTAATATTATTATTTGACTATTATCTGAAAATTGGGGATTTTTTATTAGTTCTTGGTTAATATAATAATACATTTTACGACCTTATTCGACTTGGGAGGTAATTTGTCTGAGGATTTTTCCTTGCTTGCGGTGGCAGCGGGAATCTGTAATACGTATATACATGGGCGATATTAATCCGAGCTGCTGCTATTGTGAAGTCTGCATATATCAAGCGGTTTCCCGTACAACCAAATGTGGGCCGAATCGTCCGTCCTTAGATTTACTCTGCTCGTGTGCAGTGTGCCGAATCATCCGTCGCAGTACACCCGAGTTTTAATGAGGTGTGCCGAATCATCCGTCTGAGTAGATCGGAGTGTGCCGAAACATCCGTCGCGGTATGCTGAAACTGTTTTTGGCCGAAACATCCGGGACCCGACAATAATAGTCTATTCATTAATTAGATTAATGTTACTATTTATACGAAAGCCTTATTTATACACACAGCTAACTGGGACCAACATCACGTGACCAGTGAACGAATGATTTGTCGTTCTGAAAGACTCTCTAGATATAGATTCCACCAACACCAGGTCTAAGTGTTTCAATTGGTCGATTCGCTCGACTTATGCGATTGGTATTGAATGCACTTTACTTGAGAACTTATTTTTATTCCTTGTACATGATGACGATCATCATTTGACTGTTTCAGTTCAGCGATATGATCTATTACAATACACACGTACATATTGTTACGCTTTAGCCTTTACTGATATAATTAATGTGGCTTACAATGTGAGGTCACGTAGGGTCGGTCCTGGTGCTACAGTTAGCAACATATATCGTTTATTACCCAAGTCACATATGGTTATTACTTAGTAAGTTAGTTATGACTATGTTCCAAGTCACTTAAGGCTAAGTTATTTATTAAAAGTATGGATGATGTGGCCAAAAAATAAGTAAAGTTAGAAACCTGCACATATTCCATAGAAACAAAGAGGGTCAACATTAGAGCCAGTAACCACTGAGTTATTAAGACTTAGGCATGTGAACAAATTAGGACATGTGGCTTGGGACATACTGGTCAGTAATGACTAATTAACATCCATATGCCAATTTATTTTCAGAACCATTACAATCAGTACCTAGCAAACAGCTAATGTAACCGTAATGTTACCCCATTTACCTGTAGGTTATATGTGGGTTACCAGGTAACATGTTATTTAAAACCTCTACATAACATAATAATGTTATTTTAAATATGCACTAATTTTCATACATTTTTTATATACCTGCCCTGATGAAATGTTATTATTAAAACATATATAAATTGCATAATTCTTTTCTCGAAAAGTCAGATCATTCTCTTAAAAAAGTGTTACACAAACTGTCTGGAAGAGAAAAAGGTTATGAAGACATTACTCACATGTTAGCTTGATTGTATACTTAGATGTCATGACTTGCGAAGTCATATGACCAGTACCTATTCTGTCATTACCACATTCCTACAGGACACCACTGATGTTGGCTTGTACCAAGACTAACCTGGCTGTCATCAAGGCACTGGTGCATGCTGGGAGTCAACCTGGTCTCAGAAACAAAGATGGCTGGAACACCTTGCACATTGCCTGCAGGTGAGGTCCTCGACTGTCGTCCCCAGTCCTCAGGTGATTCTACAAAGTGTCACAACACGAACCAGGACTGATGTAGCCTACTAGGGTCACTTCAGCTCCGGCCTTGTGCTTTTTCACCTTCAAGATTCTTAGAAACACTAAAACATGTTCCATATGTCACAACATCTCTTAACTGTGTATGCAGAGAACCTGAGTCACGAGTGGGCTTGTTATGCCATAAAACTGCCATTTTTAATTGTTTCTGATAGTTGCGTTTCGTAAACACTCTGTCGATATGCACTGCATTACGGAGACCATAAACTTCCAAATATTTCTATGCTACTTAGTCTAGCTTACAATCTGTTTAGGTGTATTTATTTCTTGACAGTCGTCCTCTGTTTTTCTCCAGAGTAGGGAAGAGGGAAGTGATTGAGTTCCTGCTGGGAAGAGACGGGGACCTGTGGAACACGAGGAGTCGTAACGGACGGACACCACTGCACACAGCGGGTCAGTGAGACTCACAGTCTCTCACAGTCTCTAGTGAGACTCACAGTCTCTCACAGTCTCTAGTGAGACTCACAGTCTCTCACAGTCTCTAGTGAGACTCACAGTCTCTAGTGAGACAGTCTCTCACAGTCTCTAGTGAGACTCACAGTCTCTCACAGTCTCTAGTGAGACTCACAGTCTCTCACGGTCTCTAGTGAGACTCACAGTCTCTCACAGTCTCTAGTGAGACTCACAGTCTCACAGTCTCTAGTCTCTACGTCCACTTTTATATAGCATCACATTATGGAGTTATGACCGTCATGCTAAATAGTTACATGTGAACAAAGTGACCCGGAAGTTATTGGTCATTGAAGTGGTCCATCTGAAGAAGTCATGTGTTTACAGAAATGTGTTATCAAAGCTTTCAACAAATGCATCATTTGAAATATTCCATGATCAGCCAGTTTAGTTATGAATAGTAGAAGATGCGACAGCCATTCATGAATCTACTTATTAAACTAGAGTGATAGCCATATAGTGGCAATGGCCAAATGATATTTTTTATTGACAAACATGACTTAAATGCCTAAGCCAGCTTGCCCAAAGTCAACTTGACCCGTCTAAGTTGTCACTCCACCTGGTCCTGTCTAAGTTGTCACTCCACCCGGTCCTGTCTAAGTTGTCACTCCACCCGGTCCTGTCTAAGTTGTCACTCCACCCGGTCCTGTCTAAGTTGTCACTCCACCTGGTCCTGTCTAAGTTGTCACTCCACCCGGTCCTGTCTAAGTTGTCACTCCACCCGGTCCTGTCTAAATTGTCACTCCACCCGGTCCTGTCTAAGTTGTCACTCCACCCGGTCCTGTCTAAGTTGTCACTCCACCTGGTCCTGTCTAAGTTGTCACTCCACCTGGTCCTGTCTAAGTTGTCACTCCACCTGGTCCTGTCTAAGTTGTCACTCCACCTGGTCCTGTCTAAGTTGTCACTCCACCTGGTCCTGTCTAAGTTGTCACTCCACCTGGTCCTGTCTAAGTTGTCACTCCACCTGGTCCTGTCTAAGTTGTCACTCCACCCGGTCCTGTCTAAGTTGTAACTCCACCCGGTCCTGTCTAAGTTGTCACTCCACCCGGTCCTGTCTAAGTTGTCACTCCACCCGGTCCTGTCTAAGTTGTCACTCCACCCGGTCCTGTCTAAGTTGTCACTCCACCCGGTCCTGTCTAAGTTGTCACTCCACCCGGTCCTGTCTAAGTTGTCACTCCAACCGGTCCTGTCTAAGTTGTCACTCCACCCGGTCCTGTCTAAGTTGTCACTCCACCTGGTCCTGTCTAAGTTTTCACTCCACCTGGTCCTGTCTAAGTTTTCACTCCACCTGGTCCTGTCTAAGTTGTCACTCCACCTGGTCCTGTCTAAGTTGTCACTCCACCTGGTCCTGTCTAAGTTGTCACTCCACCTGGTCCTGTCTAAGTTGTCACTCCACCTGGTCCTGTCTAAGTTGTCACTCCACCTGGTCCTGTCTAAGTTGTCACTCCACCTGGTCCTGTCTAAGTTGTCACTCCACCTGGTCCCTTTCAATTGGTTTTTGTTTTTTATATTAGGTAACAATAATATTTGCACAACCTGATTGTATTATTAATAAACCATCAGACTCAATAGAAATGCTGGAGGTTGTGTCTCTCTGACCAACTATTGAGCTGTTTGTTGTTTTGTAGCTTTGCATGGACGACTGGATGCCTGTGAGGTGCTGCTGCAACAAGGTGGTTATAGGGTGGATGAGGCTGACAACTGTGGCACTACACCGCTGATGGACGCTCTACGCAATGGACACACAGACATTGCTGACCTGTTGATAAGTCAACACAAGGTAATGCGTGTTTTTAAATAAAGCAGTTTGGTCTTTATCCATGTCCAGTTTTATCGAGTTGTAACTATAATGTTTTGACATACATGTTACAGGGAAATAAAAGCATCTTTTGGATCTCTAAAATAATTATAAAATGTTACCATTAGTAACTACATTCAAGAATATTATGACAGCAATTTACTGGAATAACCTAGTTGACGACCGGGCACAGACTCACATCTTCGTAGTTCATCAGTTAACAAACTGAGAATATTTATTTAGTTTGCATAGCTGGCATTGTGTTGGCCCTGTGAGAGTGAGGTAATGGTCTCCTTGATTGCAGAGTCTTGGTTTGTTCAACGTCATTTAACAAATTATTTTTATTTTACAATCAAGGATGAACCAAAAATGTATTTTAAAAAGAAATACAGTGTTTTCCCTGAAACTTCATTTACATTTGTCAACTATGGCGAGTGTTTGCCTCACATTGTTCCAGGCTGACACAGCTAAAGAAGACCAACTCGGTCGACAGTGTCTCCACCTGGCAGCAGAGGCTGGAAATACAGCTTCAGTTGTATACTTGAGTCAACACGGTGACTTCAATGTCAACTCTCAAACGTTGACCTCTGGCGTCACCCCTCTCCATCTCGCAGCCAAGGTGACCTTCAACTGTGTCTTCGAGTGCACATATACTCCAGGGCCACTCACATACACACCAGGGCCACTCATATACTCACAGGGTCACTCACATACACACCAGGGCCACTCACATACACACCAGGGCCACTCACATACACACCAGGGCCACTCATATACTCACCAGGGTCACTC